>APFE030617427.1:54117-74676 GCA_000404065.3 Pinus taeda | reverse complement strand
GGCAATGTCTATCAGTCTTCTTCCCTTTGTTTTTATTTGCCTTATCATTTTGTTGAAATTATTTTTCATTTTGAGGCTAAAATTTCTTAGGACCCTTGTTTGGTTTAGGACCATTCTTTTTAGGATACTACTTCTTAGGATTTTTTGAATTTGGTTGCTGCTAGGCGGCTAAGGCTTTCTTAGAAGAGTTTCCAAGATTAAGAAGGCCAAGATATAAGAGTTTTTCTTGTTCTATTATTAAAGAATCACGAAAGGCATCAAAAGAGGGGGACTTGTAGTATTGTCCTTGAGAAATAAATGCTTCTCTAGTAGAATGGAAGGTGGAAACAAACACAGAGTATGTTGGTCCCAACTTAGTAAGAATGGAATAGATAAGGCTACCATCTTCTTTCTTAACCTTAACACCTTCCAAGAGAAGTCTAAGGGTCTTGAACTTGGACAAAAAATCTTCAATGGAAGAAAAATTATAGGGGTCCAATGTAAGCAACTCATTTTCGAGTTGATGGGCTCTAATTTCATTTTTAATTCCAAAAACTTTAGTGAGTTGTTTCATTGCTTCATTAGGAGTATCAAGTTCTGCGATATGGAATCTAAGGTCTGAAGAAATAGACATCCCTATCAACCCACATGCTTGATATTGCCTATTTTTCCATTTGGCTACCTTATCTTCATCTTGAGGTTTGGTTTCTTGGCCTGAGGCTATTCTGTAAAGACCTTTACTTCTAAGTAAATCCACAATGTATGAACACCATTGGAAGTAGTTGGTGTTGTCAAGAATAACTTGGCATGTACTTTCCATTTTAACAGAAACTGAAGTTGTAGATATTGAAACTAAGTGTTCCAATGGAAAGATCTTGAAAAATTAGGCTGATTAAAAAAAAACGGCTTTCGGATGAAGAAGTTATGGATTTTTGAAGAAAAGTTGTTGAAGATGCCGACGAAGTGCGTGAATGTGTAGAAATGAATGATAATGTTATATTTAAAAAAAAAATCCCCCCCTTTCCAATCATAAACATGATTAGCTGACTTTTAAAAAAAAATTATGTGACTCGCTTTTATAAATAAGTGAAAGTCACTTTTACAATGGTACTTTATGATCTACTCACTAAATTGTAACTTAAATAAAAGATAAAGAGACTTTAGAATTATAAGTGAATCACTTTTTCTAATGGGTGAGAACGCTTTTACATAAAGTAAATTTAAAACATAAGTTACATGTGCTTTTTGAAAAAGTAACTCAACAAAAAGAAAGACTTGAACTCAAGACCTCTATTCTCATAAAGTAACTTTGGACCAAGTGAGCTAGTTTAAAAGGTTAGTTTTTGGAAAAGAGGAAGGGTTTTTTTTAAGAGTCATTGAAGCTTTGGGGCATCCTTACTTGAAAAAACCCATTTTTTCCTACAAAACAAAAAACAGAAACCCTAACCCAGAAAAGAGCATAAGCATGAGAAAAATCCTTCCTTTCTGTTTTTGCTTTGCCCAAATCGCACATAGTCGCAGGGCAAA
This sequence comes from Pinus taeda, assembly GCA_000404065.3. Taxonomy (NCBI): domain Eukaryota; kingdom Viridiplantae; phylum Streptophyta; class Pinopsida; order Pinales; family Pinaceae; genus Pinus; species Pinus taeda. The sequence continues at coordinate 73,170 of APFE030617427.1, read as the reverse complement.
GAGCATACGCATAAATGAAAGGTATAGATCTAGTAATAAAAAACAAAGAGCTAAATAAACCAAAATAAACAGAGAGAAAATAACTAAAAACTGCAAATAAACATTGTATACCTCCAGATCTTCAAAATGGCATAACTAGGCTACCAGAAACCTTTTCGCGTGAAACAAAAGGGGTTCCTCACTGGAACAAATGCTCCTAACACAATAGAGTAGTCCTCTCAGCCTGAAAATAGTCAGAAACAATAGATCTAGGAAACGAGAGTCGGATGCAGTTCTACCGGCTTCAGATTTGGATCACCAACGGATGTGGCCCTCAAATAGCTCTGATACCAGGGTAATTTCCTCAGACAGAACACCAAAGGACACCGCTCAAAAACAGATCACAGATCAATACACCAGTATTCTTGACGTGGTTAAAACCATCGAAGAGGGAAATAGTCCATGTCCCGAGCCAACGCGGCCACTTCAGGAAATTTATTAATAAAAGAATGAAAATTTACATAAACTTATCTCATGAACAGTTACCTTACAAATGATTCTCCATGCTCTTTAAATAGAGATCATTTACCAAGCGAGTGTTAAGCCACGGATCAAGTGTCGGTAAAACCGAGGAGAGAATGAACCATCAGATCACTACATATCGTGACTGTCGGATTATAAGTTACAAAAGTACATAGTAAAGAAACACACTCCACCTAACTCTACACTAGACTAAGTTATACTTAACTATTTCCTATGTGTCAGAATATCCTAGCAGAGATTTATACTCTTCCAAAACTTCATCCTCAACATCCAAGACATGTTATAATATGTTAAAGAAACTAAATAAAGAGTTAATTATTGAATTGGATGATGAAAACGGGTTGTTTGCAAATTGCTACAAGATTCCCTATTTTTCTATAGGAAAAACTAAAAAAATTGATGAAATGCAATTTTAAGGTGAGAGAAGGGGTAGTAATGATAGGGAATGATATCATTCAACTGGTGAAATCATATAAAAACTAATTCTAAGCTTCAACATTATGAAACCAATCTTTATTCATCCTCTATAATCATAATCTCAGCTGCGCAAGCATGAAATTGTAGAAATTGTAACATTAATTGAAATGAAATGGAAAAATACTTGAAAATGATTTATAAGGGATATGAGTGATCTCAAAGGCTGGTAGATTGTATAAATGGCCTGCAAAGAAGGTTAGCACATAGAATTTCCTACTTTAACTAAGCACGAAACTGTCAAACTGTAATTTCTAGAAATGTTGATTTAAAAGTTATGCAAAGCATTAAAATGATAGCAACGAAAATACAAGAGGCATATGGAGCTCCTGGGGTGGGCCTATCCCAAGAATGCTCAGAGTCCTTGAAGAACCAGTCTAACATCTAAAATTATGAACTGCTTCCATTAAATTAAATTATGTCTTACATCAGGAATTACAATGTTACAAAACTTGCTTAGAATTATTCAAAAGCCTACTCTAATCCTTCTCTACTACTTCAATGACCAATTTGAATATCATATTATGCATCAAGTGGGTGAGAATACTCCTTGAGAGGAGGGTTTCATTTACCCCAAGAAACCCTAAAAATAAGGATCTTGCCTCATACTTGACTCACAACAATAAGAGGAGGCATCAAATGCCTTGAGCCAACAAAGTTTTAATCTTTTTGTTGCAGGGAGAAAATCCTTAGAATTTTTCCAGTGCTTGTTTCCATAGAATCTTCTCAATATCTTATAAATCCCAAAAAATAAACATATTAAGGTACATAAAGCATGAAAACCACATCGAATACTCTAAGAACTAACTAAGCTAAGAAAATATACCATTAAGTGCAAATTGTGGGGTCAAACATTGTTTTATGTACCTAGGAGTGGAAAAATGGGCCTTATGTTTAACCTATTTTTGAGGCCCATAATTTCCCTGTATTGGAAGTATTTCTCATCCTCGAGAAACTCAATCTTCCTCTCTTATTTTCTCCTATTAATTTAGCTCTCTGGTTGTATGATTGGCATCCTTTGTTGAACTGGTTGTGGTTATCCCTGCCAAATAGAACCCTACATTATCCCTTATGTCCTTCCACACTTGGGCTTCCTCTTCTTGACTTATATGCTCCTTTAGCCCTAGCAATAGATGTTTATAAAATTTGAGTCATATCCATTGAATCCCAAGCCTCTAGATGATCCTCTTATAAAGAGGAATTATTGCTAATGCTACTTGGAGCCTATTAGGAGAGTGATATTCCCCCATATTCATGTTGTAAACAATGATTGCTATCTTCTCTGGAAGGCTTTTGAACTCTCTTATGCTAATAGCCTAAAAATATATTCAAAGTGTAGGATGATTTCTACTTGCCTTTGTTCCCTAATATTCTCTAATCTCAATTTTTGTGCAAGCATGGCATGGGCTTAAGAAAGAACTAAAGGAGATGGGTGTTAAGGTCTAATCCATAATGGCTCCTTCAACTCTCTCTCCATGGTCCTTTTCACTTATTCTACCCTAATATCTTAATGTCTTAACCAATATGCTAATGCCAACAACTATACATCTCCCAAGTAAGAATTGAGGTCCCAAACAGGCATATCAGATAGGATATGTTATGCATATAGAATCCAGTCAGTTTTTCTTTGTCTTTCATGCTACACTCTTGGCAAAAGTTTATGATGTGTTTAGTCTCTTGCAATTGCATGATGTCTCTTTGAGTTATCTAATTGATTTGCAATTTTCACTATTTCTCCTTTAGGAACATTAAATGTGCTTTGAATGGTTGTCTATAGTTGGAAACCTCTAAGGAAATATGTGCCATGGTTCCTAATGAGGTTTCCATTGCTGCAATCTAAGCATATTTTACTCTTAACAATCCTATATATTATTGAAATTGAATCCTTAGGTATTGATTTTATTTCTCAATGTGTTCTCTTCTACTAGATTCTTCTATTTTAATGAAGCTATTTTCCTCCCTTACTTTGTTGACATCCCCCTCCATGCTAGCAAGATCTGCCACCCATTTATCTTTGGAAATTAATTTCCACATTTGGGTTTCTACTTTGGCTTTATCTACCTGTTGTGCTATACAAGAACCCCCCATTTCATAAAATTTTATTTTAGAAAACTATAATATGAAATGGGTCCCTTTTATATTAAATTGGTATTAACCCATCACTCCTCTAAAGGTCCGGAAACAAACGAAACATTATAAAACCCTTTTTGAGTTAATAAATAATCGATCTTATAATAAAATGAATAATTATTTATTATTGCGATAAATCGATCGCAAGATCGCATATCGCAATAACAAAGGATGCATAACCAAGACCTATTGATTCTCCCCGATGTGACAAGCACGAGTAACCATCGGTTATCGGGAAAACAAACAACAAAAGGCCCCTCCCCTTGCTCCGATGCGATATCGCAATCGGCAATCGGGGAATGCGATATGAGTATAATGAAACTTTCCTCCTTAAAGCTCCCGATGCGAGTTAAGCGATATCGCTATCGGTGATCGGGAATTCCACAATAACTTAAATAAGACTGCCCAAGGCTTCCTCTGATCGCCGATTGCGATAAAGCCAAGCGTGACTTTCGAAAAGGATTGATATGGCTTCGATATATTATATTAATCATCATTAAAAGCCTTTTCTCTTCCCGATAGTGATTCGCTTGCGACCAACGGCCAAAAAATCAAATCCACGCTTAAATGATTATTCGGCAAATAAAGGATATAATGAGCATTTAAATGATTGACAGGTTTAAACGGCCAATTAATGGAGCAGTTATGCCTAAATCCCTTCAGAGATTGTATCCGCAGGAGCCTTATGATAATCTTCCATTATTCATTGATTGACACAATTCCTGCATACTTGGTTTTCGCCATCTATTCTCCGCATTACATCCATTTTATCTCTTGTGCAGAGCTTTTCCGTAGTAGCGAATTCAGACCAAATGGGGAAGAAATCTAAGAAATCTGGAACAGCCTCAGCTTCTGCAGTAATAGGACAACATGCTACCGATCCAGGACCAAGTAAAAAGGGATTAATCTCAGATACCACATGTCTCGGCCTCGGCAATACTACTTGGCAGAACATTTACAACCTGGTCGAGGTCGAGGAACCTTAGCAAAAATTGGTACAAGCTATAGCAGGCTCAAGCCGGAAGTCTGATGCTACTCTAAAAGATTTGGCTGATTCCTACCTGCACAGGATAACAGCTCGAGAGAAAATTCTTCCATATACAGATGTGGTGAAATGGGCCATTGAATAAATTCCAATTACGAATAGAACATTCTGCACTGTTGATGGGAGAATACAGTTCATTTCATCCCAATGATTTGAGAAAAATGTACCATTTTCCCGAACCAGAGAAGAAGTATAATAAAGCCTTCCTGGAGAAGTTTAGAGATGAAAATGAGACTGAATCGGAGCCTATACGGGAATGGAGACAGAACCTAGCGAAACACAAACATGAGTCTTCAGGTAAGTACTCCGTTGATTCCTTATGTTCTCCTTATTGTTATGCTGAAGTCATGATGTGTCGAATGTGGGGATTGCATGATTCTTCAAAATTTTCCATAGAGATGGTACCTTTGATGGAAGCAGCATGTAATAGTGTAATCATGGATTGGTGGACTATATTATCGGATAAGTTGACTACAGCTATTCTTGACTTCAGAAACAAATCCCGTGTTACTGATAGGTTCATCCCTCCATTTTACTTTAGTTCCTACATTTTAGACACCCTTTATTTTAATTCCAGTTTCCTGTGTTAGGGTGGAGATGGACTCCACAGGACCCTATGACCATTCATATCTACCCCCAGAAATTATGGAAAGCTCATTATAAGCACCACTTATATCAAGTCTGCAATGGATTCATGCTACCTATTTACTATGCAATTTTTGATAGACCTGCTCCTAAGATCTCCTCTCAGGCAGAGATTGACTTGACATCCTTAGGAACCTGGTTTGGAGAAGAAAAATTCACTTATGTAAGAGTTTTCGGCAGTCAGTCCAGGCCTCATATCCTCCTCTTGTATATACCAGACAAACTATTAGCCCGATAGATAGCATACCAGCTTACAACAACATCAGCTACAAAGACTCTCAGGAATTCAAAGAAGCAAGTTTGGCCTCCCTTTCCTCTAAGGTGTGGTGTCTATACTCTGCTTGATTATAAACATGCAGAGAAAGAAGTGGAAAAGATTAATATACTAAGTCTTGACACTCTTCCTAATAGACGTTTTGATCTGAATAAAGTCGTCTATAATGTTCTAGACCAGGCCAAACTCACTAAATTTGAACATAAGGAAGATGAGTTTGATGACCTGTTCTCCTCAGCCGAGTCAATATTTCAGGTGCAGTAGATAGCTAGAATGAGATACCATGATGACGGGTTAGTTGAATTTAACAAACTTAGAGAACAGAGGTTGCAAACTCTGCCTCTAGATTTGTTAGCCACTGCCCCGATGATACAATCAAGCGAGCCTGAGCAGCAGCTTACCAACGAACCTCCTGCTACATCCGAAATATTTGAAGAAGTCCAAAGAAGAGAGCAGGAGGAACTCTGGAGGTTAGAAGAAGAAGATGCAAAGAGGAAATAACAAGAGGAAACACAGAGGAAAGACAGAGAGGAAGCATTAAAGAAAGAACAGGAGAGAATACGGGAGGAGGAACAGAAAAAGCAGCAGGAGCAGAGCAGCAAGGAGGTGAGTGTCAACACTCAAATTGACCCAAGATTGCTCCAGGAATGGCAACAATTTAATTCAATTATAACCAATCTTGAGAGCTCAATGGATGTCGATACATCCAAAGCAGCCGATACACAGGATACAGCATCAAAGGAGGTTCTAAGCAAAGGAACCAGCGGTCTACCCCTGACTACAGTAGTAGAAATAATTCCCAAGGATCCTTCAGATCAAATTATTTTGCAGATGGAGGACATTCCTCCATTGGATGTTTTCTATAGCCCAAAACATAGGGTTGTAATAAAGCGACAGCGGAAATGAAGAAGGATTGATCAACCTTCTATGTTCCCTGAACAAACAGTAACAGCCAATGTGGTGTGGAAGGAAGAATTCGACCCCTCCGATGACCTGAAAAAGTTGTCCCAATATGTTGGTGCCTATTCGGCAGTCACCATGGATAAGGCATCAGAGGTGTTATCACTTAGAACTAAAAGATTGATACATATAATTGCATGCCCTAGTTTGATGACAAAGGTCTATGCTAAAGTTAGTTTCATTTTTATTTGTCTCACTTAGGATTGGGAGTTTTAAAGGTTTTTAGCTTAAATCATATTCCACTCCTTTTGGTTTTCCTCCACTCATCATTATTCCATAAGTCATGTCTTGTCTTATCCGAGTCACCGTGTCTTTTAGTGATTTCGCAGTGCAATGTCATTTACCCATTTCGCAGCGCAATCATGGTCTAGCATTTTCGCAGCACGTCATGATTAGGCAGTTTCGCAGCGCATCATTAAAAAATATAACTAACAGCGCTACGAAATCATGGATTCATGCATTTCGCAGCGAATCTTTCCCGAAATGTCAAGTCCGTAGGTGAGTCAGCATTTGTGTCTACTCATGTCAGTCTGCGTACCTCTTGTATCATATCTGAACGTTCATTAGCCACTACTTCACCAATAGAATGTTGATATGCACAGAAATATCATTCCCAAGAGATTTTACCGTGCATAGTCCTTAATGATGGTCGTGAGTGCTGCATGAGTGACCAGTCATGTTTCAATTTGAATTTCAAGCGAGACTGATTTCAAGCGAGACTGATTTCAAGCAAGCCTGATTACAAACGAGGCTGAATAAAGAAAAGAGGAGCTGAATCACCATCTCGACCGGAGCTGTTAGAATTTGGCTGTGAAGATCTCAAAGTGAAAATGGAGAGAAAAGAGCACAGATCCGGTAAATGTCAGAGGAATGAACCTAAAGGCCTGGACATAACGTTGAGGGATGAAGGCGTGAAGAAAGCGTTCAAAGATGCCGGGTGCTGGAAATTTTGCAAAAAGCTACAAGGAGGACATGCACAGGTAACTAAGGAATTTGCGCTTAATTTCACTGGTTTGAATTCAAAGGTAGCCATGTTAGAAATACAGGTTTCTCCAGAAGTAATAGCTACTGTAACAGAGATCCCAAGAGGACGGGAAGAATGGTTCAAAAATTTTAAATTTGATATGAATCCATGTAAGGAGTTTTTAAAGGAGGCATATGTAAATGAAGATTTAACAAAAGCAGTGCCCAGACATTATGTCAAGGAACATTATGCTCTTCTTCTCACCTGCATACAGAAATATTTAACCTGTGAAGGAAGGTACAATAAGGTTTATTCTTACCATTTTAAACTGCTCTTGCATTTCACCGGGAAAGTCTCCATAGACATTCCGTTTTATTTATTTCGCAGTTTGAGTAAGATGTGTGACAAGGTGCAGCTGAGGAAAGAGGACTACGAAACCTCTTTATTTCATCATGGTTTGATTAAGTTGCTAGTTTTAGATGGCCTCAAAAAGATAGGCAGAGACTGGAATTCGTTTATTTTCATGGCTGGATTCCAAAGTAAGACTGGTCTTACTACACAACTAGCCAGAGAGTTCACCATAGCTGAGCTTCAAAGGGAAGTAAGAACTAAAAAGCAAACCAAGCCACAACTACCAAAACCAGTGAAGCCACTAATCATTCAAGAACAGCCTCAGCAATCGACAAAGGAAAAGACTCAGGGTAAGAAGACTGTACCTGAAGCAAGCAAATCTGAAGTAGTCTCAAGGGTAAGGACAAGAAGCCAAATAAATAAGGAAAAAGGTAAAGCTATAGCTTTTGAAGAGAGCCCTGTGTCTAAGGCAAGCTTGAATGATTTATTACAGGCCATTGAATTAGAGCAGTCTAAACCGGTTCAAATTGATTTGACACAGTCACCGCAAGAAAGTGTTAAGAAAACTAAGGCCTCAAAAAGGCTTAAATTTGATGAGCCAGCTCAAGAGTTTATTTTTAAACCTAGAAGACCTATGACAAGAAAGTTCCAGCAAGCACAGGAAGCACTGCCCAGAACAGAGGAAACAGTGGAAGGAACACAACCTTGGCAAAAGAACAGCACAAATAAAACAACCATCACATGTCAAGGAGATTATGTGGCAGCCATGAAGAGCCAAATAGAAGCAGTTGAAGAGGAGATTAACCAACTGAAGAAAGCTGCTAGAGATCTGAAGGCAGAGCTAAGCCGGTTACCTGCTAAATGAATTTTCTTTTCAAGAAAGGTTTTGTTCCAAAATTTTCTTAATTTTTCTTAGCCTTATTATTTTGAAGACATGTAAAACCCCTGCTACACATATGAAACATCAAAGGGATTTTTTGGCAATCAATGATTAGGGTGATAAAGGTCTCGGGTCAAAAAGCAAGTTGTTTCAAATAAAACAGCAGTTTCGTAGCGCGCTACGAAACTGCTGTAGATGATGATTTTAACGCAGATAAGCAGTTTGATATTATGAGCGGGAGTTTTGAAAGAAAGACACCTGTCCATCAATACAGCCTAGAGCACATCAAAAACATGGCAGCGTTCCATACCTTGGATTATTAAAGACTAAGAAACATGCTGTTATATATTTGAGCAAATTAATGAAAACAGAAGACGAGAAGCAGGGTACATCTCCTAATACTACGGAGCAGTAAAGGATTCAGCGTTCAAGGTCAATATGGCGTATTTAACATCCAGCTCAGCCAAATCTAAAGAGGACCATGTGTCAAAGAACAAGAAGAAGCCACCATTGCATGGAAAGTGGAATTAGAGTCTTAGTTAATTTAGAACTCTTTAAAATTCCAGTCAGCACTTTATTGTATTTAATAGTCAGTTAAATAGCTGATAGGTGTCATTAGAGATAAGGATCGAGTTATTAAATTCCCCTCATGCTGGAGGAGGAAGCTCGAATTAGTTAGAATAAGGATTCTATATATAGCTGAAACAACAATGTAATGAGGGTTGGAAATTTGATAACAGAAGTACTGTTTTAGCTTATGTAAAGACCATTTCCAGTAATATAAATCATCTACTTTTCTTCTCAGGATTCATGAAGGATTTTTCATGTTCAGGATGTGTGTTTTTTTCTTTCCTTAATGTCTTTTTACAGTTGCATGGATGCATAATCACTCAGAATTAACTAATTGTGCTCTGACTACCTGTATGCATGTGTGAACTATGGTTTTATGTAGGTTGTATTCTGAACATTTAAATGCTAAGTGCCCTGACTTCTATGTAAAGGTAGTGTCATTGTTTACTGAAGTATGATTGACTCCATAGGCCCAATGGAAACTTGTGTAATGTTTATCCAGCCTTTATATTTGTCCATGTTGTTACATCACAAGAGTTAGCCATCTTATCATTAATCAAAATCAACAACCCTTTTGAGAGAGCCCTCTCAGGCTAAGGAGGCTAAGCCTTAGTCAAAAGCTTGGTTTGAAATAGTTACTTAGAGTCGACCTGACCAGCAGCCTATCAGGCTTGATTTTGAGATAACACGACCTATGAGAAACCACGAGAAATAAACCTTTCCTTATGTTTCTCCACACTACCATCAACAACTTGCTTTACCTTGTAAAGGCAACGGGAACTCATGACTGACTTGTTCTTTGGTCTTGGAACAACATCCCAAACACTCTTCCGAACTATGGAGTCATACTCCTCCACCATAGCATCAACCCAAATCAGCTGTTGCACTGCTTCCTCAAAGGAAGATGGCTCAGTCTCAACACATTCCCCAACAAGGGCCATGTGTTTAGTGTACCTATCAGGTGGCCTCCTTTGTCTGTGCTGAGAGGATCGTCCTCCCACATTCTCTCTCGCATCCGACAACAATTTGTCAGATTCTCTCGTACGATTTCAGCCATCTATGCAAGACTCTACTTGAGTGGATGTCTCCACTCCTAGAACCTCTAAATGCGGTTGCTCCACATCAGTCTGAGGCTCCTCCTCATTATGAACCAAAAGTTCCTCGACAACCTGTAGTTGGAGCTCCCTCTAAAGGGAAACTCACATGGCCTTCTACTCATCAAACTTAAGATATCTGCGAAACACTGTCCTCTGACTGGTAGGAAAATACACCCGATAGTTGTGGAGTGTATTAGTGTACCCCATTAGTATACCCAACTCAGCTATCAGCTCAAGTTTCTTCCAAGCATCCTTGGTCACATGGCAATAAACCGATGAGCCAAAGATCCTAAAGTGACTCACATCTAGTCTCTTCCTGGAGAACGCTTCCTCTGGTGTCTTCATCCCAAGTATGCTATGCGGGCTTCTATTTTGCAAATAGACTGTTGTGTTGCATGCCTCATCCCACAAATGAAGTGGTAGGCCTTGGTCATGTAGCATCGCCCGAGCTGCCCCCACAATCTTCTGTTCTTCCTCTCGACCACCCCATTCTATTGTGGGTTATGACATGTCGTCAACTCCCATTTAATTCCTTCTGATGCACAGAAGTCCTTAAACTCTTGAGAGACATAATCTCCACCATTGTCGCTTCTTAAGGCCCTGATCTTCTTTCTTGATTCTTTCTCACCCAAAGCTTTGAACTCACAAAACTTTGAGAAGATTTGATTCTTCTTCTGCATGAAATAGATCCAACATATACGAGAAAAATCATCAAAGAAAATCACATAATACTTTTGTTTAGTAGTGGAGGCTGTCGAGAGTGTTCCACACAACTCACCCAAAGATTGCTTCAGCTCGACTATCTCAATCATGAAAAGAATATTTGGCATACTTTCCCAAGGTACAACCTTTGCATGTGTCCACTTGCTCAAGTTTACCTTTGGGAAGTTCGGTAGAAATTTGCTGCATTATCTTCAAGGCCCCATGATGCAAGTGGCCCAACTTTCTATGCCATAACTCACCAATGTCTTGGCTTTGCACCAATTCTGCTTTGGAACTCAATGTAGCACAGTCATCTACCTCCAGCCTGTAGAGATTCTTTACTCGAATCCCAATCCTCTTAGTCTGACCTGTGGCTATGTGTCTCAGGAACACCTTTCCTTTACTAAAGACTAAATCATAGCCTCTATCTTCCAACATCATGACTGATACCAAGTTTTTCTTCAGTCCAGGCATATACTTTGCATCAGTCAGGGTGAGAGGAGCTCCATGCTTCCTCTAAAACACAATCGTACCTTCACCTGAAACACGGGTACTTTCCATCATCGCCCATATCTATGTGCATGTTGAGGCCTTTCTCCTCCAAGGTACTAAATAAACTCTTATCGTTGGCCATGTGGAATGAGGCTCCACTGTCCAGGTACCAAACACAACCCACCATCAATTAAATGGTACATGCGATGAGGGTAAAATCCAATTCGAACTGAGAGGCCAGTGCCTCACCTTCTGATCCTTTGGAGGATCCCTTCTTGGATTTCTTCAATGGACAATTAGTTGCATAATGGCCCACCACATGACAATTAAAGCATCTCACTTTAGATTTGTATATCTTCTTCCCACCATGAAAAGAACTCGATTTGGAATGGGAAGCCTTCCCATTCGCTTTCCTTGCCTTACTAGCTAAGGCTGGATTTTCTTCATCATCATGCTTAGATGAAGAACCATCTTTGGTGCTCCTCCTGATCTCCTCGTGCACCAGATCTGACCATAGTCGTTCCCAATCCGGCAGTTTCTCTCTTCCATTCACTAAGTCCTGGTAGCTATGCCAACTCTTAGGAAGACCAAGGAGAGAAAGAATCACCATATCATCATCGGATGTCGTGATTCCTACACTTCGAAGCTCATCTCTTCAGGTGGTGAGCTTATTCAGATATGTAGAAATTGTGTTGCCCTTTTCAAACTTAATTTTTTGAAGCTTGTCCTTCAGCGCCAGCTTCCTTTGGTCGTTTTTGTTCTAATATAGGTTCTTCAATGTCTTCCACATTGAAAATGGAGTCTCCTTCCCATGGAGACTCGAGACAATATGGTCTCGAACTCCCTCCAGGAGAATCCTCCTTGCTCTTGCCACACATTTCTTCCATTCTGCCAATTCTTGGGAATTAGTTGTTGTTGGCTTGGGGACTTGTTGATCAATGAAGCCCTTCAAACCATTGTCTTCAAATACCACTTCCATGTGATCCTTCCATGCTATGTAATTTGAAATGCCATCCATGGCGTACTTGAGTCTCAAGCGATTGAACGCCATTGGTAAACTTTTAGATGTGATAATAAATCGGTTTTGTACTTGCAATCAAGAACTTCAACATTTGAACTTCTCCCTTCTTTGTATATTGTTCTTCCCATTGATCACATTTGCTCTGATACATGTAGAAATTCTCACTGTAGATCCCCTGATAATGCAATGTAAATAAAGCAAAATACTTGATCTACTTCTACTATGAAACTTGCGAAAGATTAATTGATTTGGAGCAAGATCAAACAGAACACATGTAACAGAGAAGAAGAATCAATTGCAAATGAAACACAGAAGAATACTCTAGGAAAGCTTCAGCTAAAAACCCCGCTATCTGTATTATCATACAAGTGGAAATATCTCAGGATTACACAAAGATTTAGCTCTCATAGCTATCCACCTCTTAGTATAATCCCTCTCACTACTCATATACAGACCAGATAACTCATATGTTTTTCCCTCTGTCCTCCAAGCCTCCTATTTCCTTGCACTGTTTTCCTTGGGTGCTCATGTTGTAATCTTGTGTGACACTAGTCTCACACAGTGCTCCAACACACTGTAAAATTGCATGAATCTCAAGGAATGAATTCCTTTGCATGCAAGAGATTTTCTTATAGGAAAATTCTTGCAACTGATAGTATGCTATCCCTGCCTTTAATCTCAACCAGGCCTTTGTCTGATCTGACATGCATGAGTTATTCATGAGATAATATTCAATTATTTGGAGTACACTAGTTCCATGCATGCATGGATTAATTGACTGAACTCACAATCAGTTCCACAAACTGTTTGGAAATAATCTAACTAGAATTAACTTAGTTAACTGAGATAACTAATTATAACTCAAATAAAACTCACCCTTATCTCCTTAATTAAGGGATAACTTCCTCAATCAAAGGGATAATTGTTGCATGACTTCACAAAGGCTTCATGTTTGAATTTTTCCAACTAATTAACTCAGGATGAATTAATTAATTATTTTTCAAATAGCTGGTGAGACTAAATTCCAATTTTAATTTAAGGACAAATTAAAATTGGAATATATCCTGAAATGCTATCTTTGGCAATGCTATTTTTAGCATTTCTTGTTGCTATTTTCAACAGGAAGTGTCATTCCACCTCATTGTAGCTGAATTCTATATCTACTATGAACTTGGTGATAAACCCTCCTATAATTTGATCGAGCAAATGGTCGATAGCATGCGCGATCTTATCTTCCGTGGCTTCTAGTTTTCACACCAACTCTGGAGTCCACACAATTGGTTTGTCAAGCGTACACCTTCCTTGACTATCTGCTAGCTTCATGATCCACTCATACAACTCAGAGGGGAAGGATGCAAAGAAAATTTCATGAATTTTTGTATATAAGTAGCGTTCTAACCACTGTTCCTTTGATACTCGAATATTACTGTTCTCCTGCGTGTGAACTCGTGAATCTTTCTGTCTAACCACCCTTCAATTTTTTTCTTTGTTAGATTTCAGTGACACGACATCAGGCATCCCTTATGCAGATTCTGGTCCCAGAAACAGAACTATTTGTTGGCTTGTTGGGGCCTAACCCAGGTTAAGAGGTGATTTAGCCAAACAAATCCCAGTACTACTGGCCCTTTCGGCAATAGTCCACTGAGTGCAGACTGAGGTCTCACCTGAAGTAGTATGGGAGTGTGCTAGAACTAGGTTCCAACACCCTGGAGATGTTTGATGAGTTCAAGTGGTCTGCGGTTCAACTGGGCGTGCACTTCACTCCGCAAACTTACCCGTTCCTCGTAGCCTGAGGTGTTGCCTTCATGTAGCCCTAATCAGGGACCGAACAATGTTATTACCCAAGCCCTTACTAGCAATCTAATATTAGTTGATTAACTTAGCTTATTTATATGCTTTCAATTATACTTAACAATATTCACAAATCATACAAGTGTGCGCAGTATAGAAACAATATATTCGCAAATGATATCAAACATGTAATAACTTAGAACAGATACATAGAATTGGTAAGAAAACCTTGCTTTATTAATCTCCTTTCCAATTATAGACTCGACTCCACCCTGCACACTCAACTGCAGGGGTCCGTGCACTCAGTTGCGGATTCTACTAGGCCTCTACACACTCAGTTGTAGAGAATTTTCCTACTCAACGACTCAAGACACACTTCGCACTTTGTCGTAATCTCTAAGACCTTTCATGCCAATTCCCCATTAGATCGGATGTCTTTAAAACTTAGAACCTTGCTCTATTTATACAATTCCATGGTCCGCAGACCATGGGTAGGCCAACATTACATTCAAAACTTAGGGCAGACAACCCTATGACTCTAACATACATTTTGCGCTTTGCGCCCAGAATTCGCAGAGTCTCTATAACCATATTTGATTAAAACATGGTCTTTGAGCCCCAAAACATGCTTCGATGGGGATTGCATGCCCAACAAATGATAAAGTTGAAACATCATTTCATGCCTTGAAAAAGTTGCTTATATCATCCCCACTCCTTAGCACTCCCAACTATGGGCGTGACTTTCTTTTATACCTGGCATCTTGGTCATCCTCTCTAGGAATGGTCTTGGTCCAATCTCATGATGACCAGAGTGAGCATGTGATATAATAGTTGTCAAAAGGCATAGTTGGGCCCAAACTCAGATATTCACATGTGGAAAAGCTATCCTTGGCAGTTGTCTTACTATCAACCACTTTCGACATTAGATAATACTCCAACAGACTATTGTCATAGCCTTGGAGAATGTCGTGAGACATATTTTGTCTTGTCAAGTCATTAGAGGGAAATATTCGAATTGGATAGTGATCCTCCAATAATTTGATTTGATTTTCATTGCAGCCAAGGCGAAAAATTCCTTAGTCTTCACTGAACTTTTGTCGGTTCTTCACATTGTCGATCCTAACAAGATAGGCCACAATCCTCTTCTGGATGAAGATGTCTATGTTATTGACACTACTGACCCTTGGTATGGTGATATTCTTGTCTACCTCCAAGCGCAATAGTTCCGCCCTGAAATATTGTCAGGTGACCGTTTTCGCATTCGCCACCAAGTGTGACACTATTTAGTGCTTAATGATATGTTATATCGTTGTGGTGCTAATAAAATTCTTTGACATTACCTCAATCATGAGGAGGCGGAACACATTTTAAATGACTGCCATATTGGGGCATGTGGTGGTCATCTTTCTGGCATATCTACTACTCAGAAAATTTTTCATCCAGGCTACTATTGGCCAACCTTGTTCAAAGATGTATCAATGATATCCAGCAGTGCCATCCTTATCAAGTGTTTACAAAGAAAATGCACGCTCCTCCGGCCCCTTTACCAAATGGGGGATAGACTTCGTAACTTGCAACCCCATTTCCTCTGTTGGACACACCTATATTATCATAGTTGTGGACTATCTCACGAAATGGGCTGAAGCCCTTCCTACCTTTCGGGCTAATGGAGAAACCACAACACTATTCCTGTTGAATCAGGTTATCTATCACTTCGGTGTGCCCTGTGTTAGAGTTGGTCCTTACATCCCTCCATCAGAGATCATTTCTCTTTTTACATCGCATTTTTAGGTGTCTCACTTGTTTCGCTCAGTTGCATTCCACTAGGGGCATGCCATAATTTGACGGAAGGGTTGGGTAATTCACCTCCCCTCATGCTTTGCACTGCTGGCTCAGGTCTGTTCATCAAAATCAAGTTTTCATGTCTTTTGATCAGTAAGAGTTATTTTCAGTCACTAAGTCTAGGGTTTCACAAGTTGTGTCTTTAAGATGCCCAATAAAGCCATGTAGACCTGAGGGAGGTTCTTAATACATTGTCATTCCAAAGATTTTCATCGTCATATGGATGGATTATGACTGTTCTTCAAAACTCTGTTTTGAAGAAAAGTTGACATTTCATTTTTTTTTTTTAATAATTTTCAAAAAAATTCAGTTCTTGAATTCCTTAGGCGCAGCCCTGGTCTCCTTTGCCAAATTCCATGTCAACTATCCCTGCAAAAAAATGCCAAGAAATTCATCATTCAAGCCAAAAATCAAGGGGGACACAAAAAGACAAAGTTTGTATTAATGGTGAAAAAGTGCCAAGTTCAAAACATTACAAAAATGGGTTTTCAAGAACCAAAAATCAAATCCATGTCTCCATGCCTTTATAAAGACAATTCAATGAGGATTAATGTCATTTTGCATGCCAAGATCAAAGAGAAGCCATTTAAAGTGATTTGGTTGATTTAGTGCGCCATTTGAGTGAAGTTGGAGGAAGTTTGGTCGGCGCAGCGCACAGAGCAGGTGGCACGGCGCACTGGAGGAGCGTGGTGCACTGGGAGAAATTTCCTAGTGTAAATTTACACAGGCACGACGCACTGGAAGAGCGCGGCCCACTGGGTATGCTACGTGACACATGCACATAAAAGCCTGATTTCGCTCAAAATTTCTTCAAATTGCCATTTATTTGTGTGGATTTGCTAGGTAGGGTTGTTATTTTGATATTTCATCCAATGTTGTGATTAGTAATGAGGGTTTATGGATGACAATGGGTGAACACATATATCAAACCCTCCTTCTATAAAAACAAGCAAATTTGCTGTCAGGGTTTCAGAACTCACTGTTTTACCACCAAAATCATTTCTTCTTCCCATTGTTCCTTTGTTTTCACCAATCTATAATTCCCTATCACCTAAGTTCATTGTTCCCTTATCCTAAATGCTCTTTCCCAAATTCAATTTCCAAATTCCAAACCCCAAAACCCTAGCCCTTACAAAAATCTCCTAACCCCATACATAGAATCCCTCCTCCTTTCCCTAATAAAATTTATGCTAGTATCCCCTAATCCCTTACTGTTTTCCCCTTCCTAACATTCCCTTATTGCATCTTGTTTCCCTTCGGTGGCAAAATCCAACTATATTACATTACAAAACAACAGTTACATACATCAACAGTCATTCAAAGCAGTTTATATGTCAGCAGTGTTGTCGTCCAGTCATTCATCCAATTATGAAGTGGAAACTCAAAGTGACTCACCCTTGGAAGGACATGCACCCTGGAGGCCTCATAAAAATGGTAGACATGTTAGAGAAGAACTGACCACCCTTATAGAATTGTAGGCTTGCCCTCTTGCCATCTCTTGTTTCCAGTTTCATTCATGTTATAAATTTTGTGAAAAGGTTGTTGTTGTTCAATTTCATCATGAGTTGGCTCATCTATTTGTACTACATTTACATGGAGATCAGGTTACTTTGGCTGGTGTCACCTTCACACTTACACCAGAATCTATCTCACTGGCCACCGGCATGCCTAACGTTGGAGAACCATGGAATAAGAAGTAGAAGATTGACCGGAAACATTATGAGCCATATATTAAACCTGATTTCTTGAGGAAGCTCAAGAGAGTGTTCCTATTCCAGTATCTCAAAGATGAATATGATCCATTAATGAAATTAATCATGAAGTATTTCAGTTGTGAGGGTTGCTTCTCTCGAGTATATGCTTATCACATCAGGTTGCTCATGCATTTCACGCGGGTAAGGATGATGAAAATTCCTTTTTTCATATGCCAGAACACAGAGAGGATGACTGTCCTTGCGCAACATAAGACCCCTGAGCAACAGTTCAATAGCATTTGCCATTTTGCTCTCATCAATATTTTGGTGGTTCATCAGCTTGTATTATAGGGTATCACTTGGGATGATTTCATCTCTTGTGACTTTTTCAGAGCTCTGCAGGGACCTTCAAAGGTTGGGCATTGTTACTGAGAATAGTGTCCACTCGGAGCTGCTATTCCCACTAAGACTGGTAGCTATCTTAGAAACAAACAAGTAAAGTCTACTTTCACTTTCCTTTATGAAAATAGATAAGAGTGGAACAAAGACCAACCTTAGTCTTGCAGCTTGGTTTCCTTGCTTGGATCCTCTCCTTCCTGATTAGATCTTTGTCCGCTTCTTATCTTTCTGCCCAGCTTCAAAAGCACCTGTGGAATCAAAGTAGCATACTACTATCGAAGAACAGAGATCTATATTCATAAATAACACAAGACCAGATATGTGTTAACCATACAAATGCATATATAATCAAACATACAAGAATATGGAGGAAACCTTGAATAGCTTTATTAAGATCAAGAATAGCAAAAGGATTACAACCATATGTTCTGACCCAGCATCATCCTCCAGCATGAAAGCCCTTCTTCACCTCAAGTAAAGCTTAGATCACCCAACACTATGAAGTTACACCAGAAACCCAACAACACTTCTCAACAAGATACAAGATTCTAGCCTCTAGATCTCTGTGATGAGGGATCCATATATAGATGATTGTAGGGGGGTGAGTCATCTTCTAGGGTCTTATTAGTGTCCTCTCTCTGATAGTTCCTGATTCCACTTGGAGAATGATGATCTCTTACTCATCCCTGGTCGAAACAGAGAGGCAAGTGTCAGAGGGGAAGCTTCTGGAAGATTCCATGATCTTCCACCTCGCATTTTGTCCCTGCCATTTGTCCATTCCCACCATCGCACCCTACAGAGGAGCAAATCAGTATGCATCACACCTTGTACACTGGGAAGGTGATATGCATCGCACCCCTACATTGAGCTTTCAGTATGGTCCAGTTTTGACCATTTATGAGCAGTTTCCAGTGGAGAACTTCTGGGAGATGATGTAATCAGTTGACCTTGTTCCTTTAGGCAGTGAAGCAACACTTTTAGGGACTTAGGAGCCCTCAGTTTATGGACATTTATGATTGGGGTTGAAGTCCCCAAAAATGTCTATAACAGTTGCCCCCTAAAGCATGAGGTCGTTAATCGTTTTCGATGTCGGGTGAAATGCTTTACTATGAGGATCTGAAGTTTTTCTAAGCTGGGAGGCGACCTGTAATAAGATACAATACAATACATTATTTGACAACAATTTTTTTTTTTATGATT
>APFE030617427.1:1030-44030 GCA_000404065.3 Pinus taeda | reverse complement strand
GATTCCACTTGGAGACTGATGATCTCTTACTCATCCTTGGTCGAAAATAGAGAGGCAAGTGTCAGAGGGGAAGCTTCTGGAAGATTCCATGATCTTCCACCTCACAAATTGTCGCTGCCATTTGTCCATTCTCGACCATCGCACCCTATAGAGGGGCCATTCAGTATGCATCACACCTTTTACACTGGGAAGGTGATATGCATCGCACCCTCTGCATTGGGTATTCAGTATGGTCTAGTTTTGACCATTTCTGAGCAGTTTTTAGTGGATAACTTCTGGGAGATGATGTGATCAGTTGACCTTGTTCCTTTAGGCAGTGAAGCAACACTTTTAGGGACTTAGGAGCCCTCAATTTATGGACATTTATGATTGGGGTTGCAGTGCCCAAAAATTTCTATAAAAGGCATGAGACTGGTGGACCTGCTCATCAGCAAGAAGGCCATGATCCACACACTGCTACTATACGGTCTTCATTACATATCAGAAGGGCACAAGGCAGTTATTTGTAGTTGTAAAGTGAGTGTTATCTCCACCTGGGGTGGAAGCGGCCTCGCTTCCGACATCAACACCACAGGTACAGGACTAAGGCAAGAGGCCAATGCATGATGAGGGCCCTTTAGGTAAATGAGAGACCGAATTCATTCTCATTCATGATGATGATATAGATATGGGCCCAGAGAGTGCCAAACTTAGAGAGATCATTCAGGAACAACAGACAGAGATCAAAGCCTTGTCTCTCAATTTGGAGAGCACTAAGTGGATTATCAGATACTTGGAGCAGATGAACAAACAACTTGAAGATCAACATGAAATCATGGAGTTATGAAACATCTGTGAGAATCGCCTAGTTGCCCAAAGGAGGAGGATTGGGTTCACTACATTGGAGAAACAAATCAATGATGATCGAGAGTCTTGGCTCGAGAGAATCAATGTCCACTTGGAGAGACTACTGGAAAGGGCCGATAGGGACAAAGCATTATTGAGAAACATGGTGTTCCATTACAAGGCGCGAAACATGAGTTCCATGGCACGAATAAGGAGTCTAAAGGCGAAATTGAGGAAGGCAACAAAGAAGAAAAAGAGGCAAAAGGAACATGATCGCCTTTGGATATTGGCCGAAAACTCTTTAGCCCAACATGATACTTAAAGGAGGAGCTCCAGCCCAAATTTCAAGAAATTTGCGGCATTTTTGGTATTTTGACAAATTTTAGCACTAAAAAACAGAGTTTTTCTCCCTGTGCGCTGCACCACATGGCGCATGCTTTTCCTAGGGAGCTCCAAATGGAAAAAAGTTTATATTTATGTATTTCAAATGAAAAATCATGACTGCTGGTGCATGGCCAAGAAGTTTGGGCAAATTTTCAGTCCCCAAAAGGTCAAAAAACACTCAAAAAATGACCTCACTGCCTTTATTTTGACACACAGGAAGCAGTCTTGGGAGATTGAAGTTTTGGAGGGGCAAATGGACACCAAATTTAAAAATTCCACTTGGTTTAGAAAGTAGATAGGCTGGGCTTTCCAACAAGCTATCTTGGGCTCAATTTGGACTTCGGGAAGTGCCTCAAATTTAGCCTCACAGTGGTGTGATGCATACAGGATTTGGCATGGCGCACAGAGGATTTTTGCCCAATTTTCATCTTCCAGCTCAGAAATTCGGCTAGTTTGACTAGTTTTTCTTCTTGATGTAATTTTTGATCTATCTTGATGTAATTGGATAAACATGATGTAATTTTGGCACTTATTTACTTGTTCTAGATGGTTCATTCACTAACAAGTGAAAATTTAATGAATGAATCAATTTCCTAACATATAGAGGCAAGTTGTTTTGATTGGCTAGATTTTAGTGCTTGGTTTAGAATTGGTTGAAATAACTCCTAGAATGATGAGATCGACCCCTAGAGGCATGGGAATGAGTTGGGCTAGTATATATCATGTAATCTCTCAGTCATTTTCAGGGTTGGACACTTGGGATTGCTTAGCACTCTATTGTACATTCTATCTCTGCATTTTTGGCAAAGGAAAGACCAGGGTTTTGCAGCACTTGTTGGGATCCATGTGGCTTTATGTTTTGATGGTTTGTTTCTCTATGTACTTGGAAGTTAATTGATGTTTATGTGTATCATTTTCCCTTCTTTATGCTTCTGAAATTAAACAAATGAGTGATTGAAGTAGAATTCATTGGACTGTTGTGCTCTGCTTTGAAATTTGTTTAACTTTCAATGTTTTCATTTGTTTGAGGAGGACTCTTGAGACCCTCTTTCCCTCCTTGGCTCCTCACTGGTCTAATCCATCCATCATTCCAATCTAAAGCATTAAAGCAATCGCCTTCCTTGCCCCAATCAGAACTCTGCAAAAACTGTGCCTCATCCCCAAGCCCAATTTACCTTTCCCTGTTTCCAGCACAAAACCCCCAAAAACTCAAATCAAACCCTTGTACTTTATACCTAGCCTAAAATTAGCTTCTATTTTAGTCATCTCAAGCCCCATTGATTGTCTTTTGTCGAGATCGACTTGGAGAGAGCCCTCTCCTGTCCTCGTAGAGCTAGCTACGAGGCTGAGCGTGGTTTGATGTGGACCTAGAACCTTACCTTTTCAGCCTGAGGTAAATCTAGGCTCTAACATAGTGGCGACCATACTAGGGAACGTAATTTGATTATGTGTTAGTATTCTTCATTTTGAAACTACAGACGAAGTCTGAAGATTAGCCAGGTAGCCTTCGAAACGCTTTTGCTTTACATTAGTGCAAGTAGATAAACACTACTTCAGTCAATCTCTGGTCTAGTCTCATTAACGGGAAATCTAACTCACAAAAACCCCAGTACATTTGATGATTCTAAGCTATGGATGATAAGCTTAGGGTTTGATAGGTTGAGAAAGTTGTTTATGTCCTTTTGGTTGTTTGAAAATACCACACTGGCTCCAAGGAGATATACCAGATCTAATCCTGATCCAGATCCGCCTCCTGTCTACGAAAATCCCAATTTGATTCCAAGACTTCTTCATCAAGAGAGCTTAGTGATTCCCTTTTTTAAATCCTATTCATATCCTGCACTTTTTGAGTACCTTGAAGAACTTAACTTTGATGAGCAGTTCGAAATATCACTGTTTGAAACCAAATTCGAAATTGTTGTTGAGTCTATTGTCCCCAATCCTCACTTTCTTGTAGATCTCGAAACTGAAAGCTCTAATCGGTCAATTGATGATTATATTTTGATACAACTTCAAACTTCAATTGTGGCTTCAAACCTCATTGATTTCTTAAAAACCGTAGCTGTGACTCTTGGACCTTCTGTAATTGCATCTAGCTCAAGGATTCCCACTGAACCGCCCTTCATTCCCTCTATCTCTGTGCAGCCTATTGTCTCATATCAAAGATATATAGTAAGTTCTTCTTCTACATCCAAAATTGCGTCTCCTCTGCACACCCCTCCTCATACACCTCATACATCAGTTGCACCTACTTCCCCAACATCCCCCCGACCGAATCCGCTAAGAGTGATGGCTGCCTATTTTGCACCTCTCGCGCTGCCTCAAGTTCTAGATGATATGCCCGCAGATTACCAAAGCAAGATTCCTTTGTTTGATGGCACTCCTCACAGCACTACCGCTCAGAAACATGTGGACAAAATGGAAGATTTTTGTGATCTTCATGAGATAGATGCAGAAAACATAATAATGAGATTGTTTGCACAGACATTTAGTGGTGAAGTTAGGAAATGGTTCAGATCATTGCTCGCTGCTAGCATTTCTACATTCGAATATCTTCAAAGACAATTCTTAGATTGTTTGGAAATCAAGAAAAATCCTCTTCAGATCCTTCAAGAATATGAGCACATCAAGCGAAATGTTGGTGAGTCTGTTCAAGATTACTGCATTAGATTCAATTCACTCTACAAAGCAATTCCTAATCATTTAAGGCCACCTGTGGGGCTAGCCATGATGAAGTTTCTGGATGGTTTTGATGCTAACATGGCTTATCAACTCAGAGAGAGGGAGCCTGGCACAATGGAATATATGCAGAAGATCGCAGTCAGCGTTGAGGCGAATCTGCTGGCCAAGAGGGCGAGAGGAAGAGAAAAAAAGAAGGTCACAATAAAAGAAGAATCATCTTCAACAGATCAATTACTTTGGAAGGTGGAGTAGATTATTGAAAGGGTGAAACTTGACAAACCTGAGCCACAAGTTATAAATCCTAACTTCCATGGCCAGCAACAGCCGCAATATAGAATCAAACAAAGAGAGCAGTGAACCCAATATCACACAGCATAGCAGCCCGTACAGCCACCTTTACAGCAGAATGTGGTACTTGGTTCGGAGTCAGAGGAGGAGGAGGATGTGATTGGAGAAGAAAAACACTTCTTTACTCCAGATGACATGCCAATCTATATTACTGAAGAGGAGGAGTATGCAGAAAGTTCAACTGTTCGCAAAGATGCAGATTTCATTCTAGCAAATGACACAGTTTTGGAAGAAGAATCAGATGAGTACCAAAGAGGTTATATGAATGCTTGTCCACCCATTAGCATCAATATTCACTTAGAAACATATATGTGCCTGTTAACCCAATTTAGAAGAGGAAAGAAGCTTCAGCATCAAAGAATGATTCACCTAGTGTACAAAAGAAAGGGAAAGAGACAACAGATCCTAATATCAGCAAATCTCCATCAGCAGAAAAATCAAATCAGCCAATTGCATCGAAGGAAAAGGATAAGAAAGAGGTCCCAGTCAAAGAGGTAGAAAATATTTCAGCTTTTAGTTCGGAAAATGAAATTTCTAAATTGAAGGTATCCATTCCCTTGACTGAAATAATGAGGAACCGTAGTTATAGAGGACAAGTTTCTAAAATTTTGAATTTTGATCCAATGTCTGATATGGTGAATGTCGAAGATGATCAACCCGAATTGATTTTTGGGCCAGCATTGAATGGTGAGTCTCCTAATAGTGATGTGCCGCCTTTTTATATCAGTTTACGGGTGCATGATTTTGTGTTGCATAATGCTATGTTCGATTCTGGAGCTTCCCACAATCTTATGCTAAAAGCTATCATGGAGAAGTTGGGTCTGGACATCACTAGGAAATATCATGATCTCTTTTCATTTGATTCCAGTAGAGTGAGATGTATTGGGCTCATCAAATACTTGGTTGTAAGTCTGGATCAGATCCCAACGAAGAACGTTTTGATGGATATTGTTGTGGTGGACATTCCCCCCAGGTTTGGTATGCTTTTTTCCAGGTCTTGGGGAATGAAATTGAAAGGGACATTACAACTAGATTTCTCCTATGCAAAGATTCCTGTGTTTGGCCAAATGAGAAAATTGTACCGAGAACAAAAAATGAAATACATGATTACAAGCAAGGAGAAACTCCAATCATCTGATCAATTATGTACATACAGATCTTGAGTCTTTTGTTTTGTATTTAGACAGTTTCAATGATATAGATAGCCAGTTAGTAGAAGCAGAAAGTATTCCAGAAATTACACAGAATTTTAGAGAAATTTTGAAGAAATAAGGACAATAATAGCAAGACACTGTTGAGCAATTAGCTAAAGATAATGGACAGCAAGCAGGAAAAACACACTCAGCAGCATTTCAACACTTAGAAGAGGATGAAGGGCGCCTGTGGACCATGGAATTTGATGGTGTAGTGGGAAATGACGGTGTTGGAATTGGTATTTGGGTACGCAGTCCTTTGTCTACTCCAAACAAAGTGCCTAGTAATGTGCGGGTATGTTCTTATAAATTAGCATTTGATTTTTCAAACAATGAAGTTGAGTACGAAGCTTTGATTGCTGGCCTAAAAATTATAAAAAAGCTAAATGCTAAGAGGATTCCAATATATGGCGACTCCGAATTGGTGATTAAGCACGTTAAAGGTGAGTATCAAGCAAAACATCCTTGGATGTGAGCTTACAGGAATGTTTTCCTAGACATCCTGAAGTTATTTTCAGATTATACCTTGATGTGTGTGCCTCGTATCCAAAATGGAATTACTGATGCACTTGCTAAGGCATCAAGTAGTTTGAAGATTCCTATGAACTCAAGCAATAAATTCAAAATCCATGTCAAGCATCATCTGATTGTCCTGAACAATCAGAGATATTGGCAAGTTTTCCAAGATAATGAGGAAATTAATGATTTTCTGCAAAACAAAGGTAAGTTTAAAGATACTTCAATTGATGTAGCACATGATGGTGAAGATGATGTGTAGATCAATCAAATGGAAGCGTTGCAACTAAAGGATAGCATCATTCCTAAAGGCTTGATACCTTTAGAAGAACTCTTTGATCAAGATGACGTAGCCCGCAAGCCAACATTGCAGCCAACAGAGAAGGGTGTTGAAGAGGTCAATATCGGAACAACTGCAAATCCCAAATGGTAAAACTGTCCAAAGCATTGCCACACAAGGTAAAGGTCAAATATATGAATTTGTTGTCATCTTTTGCTCATGTGTTTTCTTGGGATTATTCTAATTTGAAAACATATGATACCAATATAATTCAGCACACTATTCCCATTAAGCCTGATAAAAAACCTTTCAGACAGAAGTTGAGAAGGCTTAATTCAAAACTATTGGAATCAATTGAGAAGGAGATAAATAGGTTGTGCAAATCAGGAATCATTGTTCCCATCATATTTTCCGACTGGATCTCTAAATTGGTGCCCGTACGAAAGAAGATAGGTGAGATTCGCTTATGCATTGATTTTAGGAATCTCAAGAAAGTTTCATATACTTCAGTGAGTAGTTGGAGCATCCCGGATGTCACTACTCGATGGTTATTCCGGATATAACCAAATTTTGGTCCATGAAGATGACTGGGATAAGACAGCGTTCACCACTCCGTGGGGAACTTTTCATTACACCAAAATGCCTTTCGGTTTGAAGAATGCGAGTGCCACATTTCAGTAGGCAATGGACTTGGATTTCAAAAATGAGAAGGATGTCTTTTTGGTTGTGTACCTTGATGATCTAACCGTGGTTTCCAATCAGATGAAGAACACTTGTATCATTTGAAGATTGTCTTTCAAAAGTAAGATTGTCTTTCAAAAGTGCAGAAAATATGGTGTATCGCTAAATCCAAAGAAAAGCTTATTTGCCAAGGATGAGGGAAAACTACTTTGCCACATTATATCAAAAGATGGCATTCGTATTGATCCAGCACGTGTAGAAGCAATTCAGCACATTGACTTGCCCTGGAACAAGAAGGAGATCCAATCTTTTAATGGTAAGATGAATTTTTTGCATTGCTTTGTTCCAAATCTTGTTGAACATCTAAGAGAGATTACCAACATTCTCAAGAAGGATAGCCAAGTGAAGTGGACGGAAGAGGCTGTAAAATCTTTCAACTTAGTCAAATTAGCTCTTTCTTCAGCTCCGGTTCTAATCAGCTGAGACTACACTCAGGATTTTATATTGTTTTCTTTTGCTTTGGAGCATACAATGGCAGCTGTATTAATAGAAAAGAGATGAGTATGAAAGACCAATTGCTTTTTTTAGCCAAACTATAAGAGATGCAGCCTTGAAGTACAACATCATTGAAAAGCAGGCCCTTGCACTTGTGAAAGCATTGAAAGATTTTCAGGTATATATTTTGCATTCTCATACCTTGGCTTATGTTCCTAACGCTACTGTCAAGGATGTTTTAGTGCAGACCGATCCAGAAGGAAGACGAGGCAAGTGGATTGAAGCCTTGTTGGAGTATGATGTGGAGATAAATCCCACCAATCTTGTTAAAGGACAGGGATTGGCAAAGTTAATGGCTGAATCAAACTTGCACGCCTTAGACATAAATCTGATCGTTGCTATGTCCGATGAGAATGAGGAAGGTTTATCAATTCAGGTATCCGAAATGTTTGTGCTTTCTCTGTGGTATTCAGACATCGTATATGTGTTGCAGAATTCGTCACCACCACCCAGTATGCCTAGAAACAAAAGTAGAACTTTCAAATCGAAGGCTGGAAAGTTTTGTATTCTAAATTCTGCACTTTATTGGAAAGACCCCGGTGGCATTTTGTTCAATTGTTTGGTGGAAGAAGAAGCGAAGCAGGTCATGGAAGATTTCCACAAAGGAGATTGTGGTGGTCACCTTTTTTTGGAAAACAACGACAAATAAAATTCTAAGATCAGGGTGCTATTGGCCGACATTGTTTGCTGATGTTTATAAGGATGTCAAGAGCTGTCATCAATGCGAGATTTTTGAAGGAAGGCAGAAATTATAGCCTTTTCCGCTTAAGCCCATTGAGGTGAGTGCTCCTTTTCAGCAGTGGGGGTTGGATTTCATTGGTGAAATTCATCCCGCTTCTTCTGGTCAGCATCGATGGATTCTCACAGCAACATATTACTTCACGAAATTGATCGAAGCAATTCCCACCAGGCAAGCAACGGATGCAGTAATTATTTCATTCCTTGAGAATAACATCTTGTCTCGTTTTGGTTGCCTGAATAAGTTAATCACTGACAACGCAACACTTTCAAATCAAAGAGGATGATTGAGTTTTATAACAAGTATAGAATCATTTTGGGTCACTCAACTGCCTATCATCTGCAAGGCAATGGTTTGGCGGAGTCTTCTAATAAATCTTTAATCAATATCATCAAGAAGCTGCTGGAAATTAACAAGAAGAGTTGGCATAAGAAGTTGGTCAATGCACTTTGGGTAGATCGGGTCAGCCAAAAGAAATCCATTTGTATGTCTCCCTTTGAGCTTGTTTATGGAGTTGATACAGTGTTTCCTACCTCTCTAGTAGCTCCGTTAGTCAAACTTCTTCAAGAGGCCGATAGTGAGGAAGATCCTATGTAGCGAAGACTAAATCAAATGGTCCACTTGCAGCAGATAAGAGAAGAGGTCTTTCAAAACACATCCAAGTTGCAGGAGAAGATCAAGGAAATCTATGATAGAAAAGTGAAGGCAGACAAATTCTAATTGGAGGAAGTGGTGCTGAAATGGGATGCAAGGAATGAGGAAAAGGGTAAGCATGGTAAGTTTGAAAATCTGTCAAAAGGTCCCCTCAAAATTGCTGCATATTGTGGTCAGAATGATTTTATCCTGAAGGAGATGAACAGAGAAGAATACCCAGAGGGTCGGTCAATGGTCAGCTGCTCAAGAGGTATCATTTCTGAGTTGTTTTTGTTGTCTACATTGTCATTGTAAATACCATTTTAATTTCAGTTTCATTGCAAGAGTGTGCTGGGATCTTTTTTCAGTCTGGGGCCCAAAGTGAAGGCTATAATTTTGAAGAAAGATTCCAGTTTTGAGTTCAATTTGTCGAGTCAGTTTTTCAGTCATTTTAGTTTCCTAATTGAGTCAGTTTGAGTCAAGTTTGAGTCAATAAATAAGTCACGAGTCTTGTGTCAATTTGGCAAAATAATGGACTCCATAGCCCAATGGACGAAGGCACTATCTAGCTCTCCCAGAGATCTGCCATTCTTGGCACCTCCAAGGAGCTACCATCCCCATTGGAGCTAATGTTAGAGTCAGTCTTTACATCCCTCCGTCAGAGATAATTTCTCTTTTTTCATTGCATTTTTAGGTGTCTCACTTGTTTTGCTCAGTTGCATTCTGCTAGGGGCATGCCATAATCTGACGGAAGGGTTTGGTCATTCACCTCCCCTCATGCTTTGCACTGCTGGCTCAGGTCTGTTCATCAAAATCAAGTTTTCGTGTCTTTTGATAAACAAGAGTTATTTTCAGTCACTAAGTCTAGGGTTTCACAAGTTGTGTCTTTAAAATGCCCAATAAAGCCATGTAGACTTGAGGGAGGTTCTTAATAAGTTGTCATTCCAAATATTTTCATCATCATATGGATGGATTATGACTGTTCTTCAAAACTCTATTTTGAAGAATAGTCGACATTTCGTTTTTTTAATAACTTTCAAAAGATTTCAGTTCTTGAATTCCTTAGGCACAACCCTGGTCTACTTTGCCAAATTCCATGTCAGCTATCCCTATAACAATTTGCCAAGAAATTCATCATTCAAGCCAAAAATCAAGGGGGACACAAAAAGATAGAGTTTGTATTAATGGTGAAAAAGTGCCAAGTTCAAAACATTACAAAAATGGGTTTCAAGAACCAAAAATCAAATCCATGTCTCCATTCCTTTATAAAGACAATTCAATGAGGATTGATGTCATTTTGCATGCCAAGATCAAAGAGAAGCCATTCAAAGTGATTTGGTTGAGTTAGTGCGCCATTTGAGTGAAGTTGGAGGAAGTTTGGTCGGCACGGTGCACAGAGCAGGTGGCACAATGCACTGGAGGAGCATGGCGCACTCGGAGAAATTTCCCAATGTAAATTTACACTGGCGCGGCGCACTGGAAGAGTGTGACACACTGGGTATGCTGCGCGACACATACACATAAAAGCCCGATTTCGCTCAAAATTTCTCCAAATTGCCATTTATTTGTGTGGATTTGCCAGGTAGGGTTGGTATTTTGATATTTCATCCAATGTTGTGATTAGTAATGGTGGTTTATGGATGACAATGGGTGAACACATATATCAAACCCTCCTTCTATAAATACAAGCAAATTTGCTGTCAGGGTTTCAAAACTCACTATTTTGCCACCAAAATCATTTCTTCTTCCCATTGTTCCCTTGTTTTCGCCAATCCCTAATTCCCTATCACCTAAGTTCATTGTTCCCTTCTCCTAAATTATCTTTCCCACATTCAATTTCCAAATCCCAAACCCCAAAACCCTAGCCCTTACAAAAGTCTCCTAACCCCATACATAAAATCCCTCCTCCTTTCCCTAATAAAATTTATCCTAGTATCCCCTAATCCCTTACTATTTTTTCCTTCCTAACATTCCCTTGTTGCATCTTGTTTCCCTTTGGTGGCAGAATCCAACTATATTACATTACAAAATAGCAGTTGCATACATCAGCAGTCATTCAAAGTAGTTTATATGTCAATAGTGATGTCGTCTGGTCATTCATCCGATTATGAAGTGGAAACTCAAAGTGACTCACCCTTGGAAGGACATGCACCCTAGAGGCCTCATAAAAGTGGTAGACATGTTAGAGAAGAACCGACCACCCTTACAGAATTGTAGGCCTGCCCTCTTGGCATCTCTTGTTTCCAGTTTCATTCATGTTAGAATTTTGTGAAAAGGTTGTTGCTATTCAATTTCATCATGAGTTGGCTCGTCTATTCGTATTGCATTTACATGGAGATTAGGTTAGTTTGGCTGGTGTCACCTTCACACTTACTCCAGAATCTATCTCACTGGCCACCGACATGCCTAACATTGGAGAACCATGGAATAAGAAGTAGAAGATTGACCGGAAACATTACAAGCCATATATTAAACCTGGTTTCTTGAGGCAGCTCAAGAGAGTGTTCCTGTTCTGGTATCTCAAAGATGAATATGCTCCATTAATGAAATTAATCATGAAGTATTTTAGTTGTGAGGGTCGCTTCTCCCGAGTATATGCTTATCACATTAGGTTGCTCATGCATTTCACCAAGGTAAGGATGATGAACATTCCTTTTTTCATATGCTGGAACATAGAGAGGATGACCGCCCTTGTGTAGCACAAGACCCCTGAGCAGCAGTTCAATAGCATTTGCCATTTTGCTCTCATTAAGATTTTGGTGGTTCATCAGCTTCGATTATAGGGTATCACTTGGGATGATTTCATCTCTCGTGCCTTTTCAGAGCTGCACAGGGACCTTCAAAGGTTGGGCATGAGACTGGTGGACCTTCTCATCAGCAAGAAGGCCATTATCCACACACTGCTACTATATCAGTCTTCATTACATATCAGAAGGGCACGAGGCAGTTATTTGCAGCTGCAAAGCGAGTGTTATCTCCACCTGGGGTGGAAGGGGCCTCGCTTCCGACATCAGCACCATAGGTACAGGACTGAGGCAAGAGGCCAATGCATGATGAGGGTCCTTCAGGTGAACAAGAGACCGACTTCATTCTCATTCATGATGATGATACAGATATGGGCCCGGAAAGTGCCAAACTTAGAGAGATCATTCAGGAATAGCAGACAGAGATCAAAGTCTTGTCTCTCAATTTGGAGAGGGCTAAGTGGATTATCAGATACTTGGAGTAGAGGGATAAACAATTTGAAGATCAGCATGAAATCATGGAGTTACGAAACATCCATGAGAATCGCCTAGTTGCCCAAAGGAGGAGGATTGAGTTCACTACATTGGAGCAACAGATCAATGATGATCGAGAGTCTTGGCTCGAGAGAATAAATGTCCACTTGGAGAGACTGCTGGAAAGGGCCGATAGGGACAAAGCATTATTGAGACACATGGCGTTCCATTACAAGGCGCGAAACATGAGTTCCATGGCACGAAAAAGGAGTCTAAAGGTGAAATTAAGGAAGGCAACAAAGAAGAAAAAGAGGAAAAAGGATCATGACCACCTTTGGATATTGGCCAAAGCCTCTTTAGCCCAGCATGATACTTAAAGGAGGAGCTCCAACCCAAATTTCAAGAAATTTGGGGCATTTTTGGTATTTTGACAAATTTTGGCACTAAAAAACAGACGTTTTCTCCCTGTTGGAAAAACGTTTATATTTCTAGGTTTGACATGAAAAATCATGACTGCTGGTGCATGGCCAAGAAGTTTGGGCAAATTTTGAGTCCCCAAAAGGTAAAAAAACACTCAAAAAATGACCTTACTGCCCCTATTTTGACACACATGAAGCAGTCTTGGGAGATTGAAATTTTGGAGGGGCAAATGGACACTAAATTGAAACATTCCACTTGGGTTAGAAAGTAGACAGGTAGGGATTTCCAACAAGCTATCTTGGGCTCAAGTTTGACTTCGAGAAGTGCCTCAAATTCAGCCTCAAAGTGGCACGATGCATACAGGATTTGGTGCGGTGCACAGAGGATTTTTGCCCAATTTTCATCTTCCAGCTCAGAAATTCGGCTAGTTTGACTAGTTTTGCTTCTTGATGTAATTTTTGATCTATCTTGATGTAATTGGATAAACATGATGTAATTTTGGCACTTATTTACTTGTTCTAGATGGTTCATTCACTAACAAGTGAAAATTTAATGAATGAATCAGTTTCCTAACATATAGAGACAAGTTGTTTTGATTGGCTAGATTTTAGTGCTTGGTTTAGAATTGGTTGAAACAACTCCTAGAATGATGAGCTCGATCCCTAGAGGCATGGGAATGAGTTGGGCTAGTCTATATCATGTAATCTCTCAGTTATTTTCAGGGTTGGACACTTGGGATTGTTTAGCACTCTATTGTACATTCTATCTCTGAATTTTTGTCAAAGGAAAGACCAGGGTCTTGTAGCAATTGTTGGGATCCATGTGGCTTTATGTTTTGATGGTGTGTTTATCTATGTACTTGTAAGTTCATTGATGTTTATGTGTATCATTTTCCCTTCTTTATGCTTCTAAAATTAAACAAATGTGTGATTGAAGTAGAATTCACTGGACTATTTTGCTCTGCTTTGAAATTTGTTTAATTTTTAATGTTTTCATCTGTTTGAGGAGGACTCTTGAGACCCTCTTGCCCTCCTTGGCTCCTCACCGGTCTGATCCATCCATAATTTCAATCTAAAGCATTAAAAAAATCGCCTTCCTTGCCCGAATCAGAACTCTACAAAAACTGTGCCTCATCCCCGAGCCCAATTTGCCTTTCCCTGTTTCCAGCACAAAACCCCCAAAAACTCAAATCAAACCCTTTTACTTTATAGCTAGCCTAAAATTAGCTTTTATTTCAGTCATCTCAAGCCCCATTGATTGTCTTTTGCCGAGATTGACCTAGAGAGAGCCCTCTCCTATCTTTGGAGGGCTAGCTACGAGGTTGAGCATGGTTTGATGTGGACCTAGAACCTTGCCTTTTCAGCCTAATGTAAATCTAGGCTCTAACACCCTACATGATTGTTAGAGACCATGGGTCTCATTTTTAGAATCACATGATGTCTTACTTAACATCATTTCTCAGTTTCGCCAAGTTCAATAATCCTCCTACTACCCCCAAGCTAATGGTCAAGTAGAGGTCGTCAATGTCATCTTAAAAACCATGATCCATAGGTTAGTATGGAATCATAAAACCCACTAGCATCGAAAGTTATATCATGCATTGTGGGCATACCAAACTTTAGTTAAAATGGCTACAGGCTTCACACCTTTTCAACTAGCTTATGGCCTGGAAGCAATTTTACTAATCAAGTGTCAGATTCCTTCCTTACAAATCACCATAGAAATCTTGCCCAACACCACTACCGAAGAAGATCATCTACTATACCTAAATCAACTAGGCGAAACCCATCGAGATGCGAAATTTGCACTCAAAGCCCAGAACGATAAAAAGCTCAAGCTTTGTTCTTACTGAGAGGGAGCTCTTGTTTTACTCTACGATAAAAAACATGACCTCTTGGGGGCAGGAACACTTCAACCCTTATGGCTTGGTCTATATGTCATCAAGAAAGCCCTCTCAAAAGGGGAATATGAACTTCAAGACTCAGAAGGAGTCCCACTTGCTAAGCCCCAAAGTGGGATCTATCTGGAAAAGTATTATGCCTAGTACTGCACTAGGCATGTGCTTTGTAATTTTATGTATTTATAAGTTTTGCTTCTCTTTGATGTGACTAGATTTTTGGTATTTCTTGAAGTATTTGTCTCATACATATTTCTTTTTATGTATATGTCTTCATTGCCCTTAGCATACATAGGATATGCGGACAATGTTAGTCGTCACATATGGCATATTGCATCAGCTGCTTGGGTCATTTACACATCGGAGTCCAAACTATTTTGTTTCGGGGGAGTCTTTCTTGGCACTGCCACCAATAATATTGCTGAGTACATGTCCGTAATTTCACTTCTCACTGAAACATCAATGTTCATAATATAATCTTGTTACGTCATTATTTAAAGGTACGACTCTTGGAATGTCAATTTGAGGTTATCACATATGAACCCATTCCTAGAGAATTTAATATAGTTGTTGATTCATTGGAAAACTATGTGTTATATTGGCATCTGTCTTATTCACTATAGATACATGTATGAAAGAAAATATTTACAAAGTTAAAAACTTACAGACACACTTAAAAAACATTTGCATCGTAAAATACCAAAATATCTGTAGATATATATATCGAATACAATCTTTTACATCAGAAAATTTTCCAATACTTGGGTGTTTTAAGTACAAAATGGCTACTAAGCCTAGTTATAAACACCCACTGGCTATACCACATGTCTACTAATAGAGCCTACTCCTCATGAAAAGATAACACTGATCTAGCTATCCTTCGAATAGGAGCCAAAAACTGCTCAGGCACACCGACTATGTGTCGCTGCATATGAGCAGGGATATTCCTCATAGGAATGGGGGCCACACCCATGCTAAAGCCCTCCAAGTTCCTCATAACCTTGTAAAGACTCTCAGCATCACCCCCACCTAGGGTAGTTGGTATCCTCACCTCACTTAGTGAGGTTCGTCTGTAGGTTGTACTAGTGCCACATCTGTGTCAAGAAAAAAGCTTCATGTCAATACTTGTTCACCCATAAAGTCAACAAAAGCATAACATAAACATTCAAAAGCTTAAAAATACTTTAATTACTCTCAAAATCCTTCTTACCTTGAGGCCCCTAGTTCGTACCAGGTGGCAGAATCAAGTCATGGTCACTGGTGAAGTCCATGCCCTCGTAGGCATAGTCCTCAATCATCACAATCTGGCCACTAAGCAATTCAAAGAAATCTTCTTCGAAAAAGGATAGTTCCTCCTCCTTTGTGATGATCAACTGATGCTAATCGCCTTTGTCTAGACTCCCTCAGATCGAGGGGACCTATGCTCATCCACGGGCGCATAACTAGCACCCTCTCAAGTATGAAGGAGACAATGAGAGTTCCATACCCAAAACTCTGTTGGGTCTGAGTCTTGCATACTGTCAACTTTGTCTTCAACTAATGAAGCACTGCCTTGCACTAGTTGAATATCTACACCTGGACACAGTCAAATACAAACAATAGTTGGGCCATTGTCACCACATGGGGACTTTTCGACCCTGCCATGCGCACAATCATACATAAAATGGCCCTCATAGATCTGGATCTAATCCTCTCTATAGGGACTCTGCTTCTAATGAGTCCACTCTTAGAGATGTAGTAAACTTGAACCAACTCTAGGGTGGATCAGGGATCAGGCCTACCCTCGGTCAGGTTTTCCCGTGCTCCTTTGAACAACAAATCTATCAAGAAATAAATATCATCTTGGTCAATGGCCAACTCATGATCCCCAATCTTGAACACCTACTCGTTTTCATCAAAGCAATGAATAATCTAGCTGATCAAAAGGTCCTCCTGACCTTTCATTAAGTCCAACTATGTATACTTTATCAACCCACAATGGCACAATGCAAGTATGCAAGCAGGATCATTTCGCATCAACAATTCTTGTTGTTTATGGGCCCGTTCTCTCTGTAGACTAGTCATAATGGCCCAAAACCTACACAAATCAACCCAAAAATCGGTGCAAAGGGAGCAAAAAAGCTCATTAAATCACTGCCTAGGGTTTTTGGGTGCACTCTCATGCACTAACGCCCCCTAGTGACAAACAAGGAGGATTAACGCCCTTCCCTAGGTCATAAAGAGCGTTTAACGCTCCCTATAGGCCTGGAAGGGGGCATTAGGCATAATTAATGAACTAGGGCTCCCCAGATCTCCAAACAATCAGCCCAAAAGCAGCTAAAAAATGTTTAATAATGTAAGATCATGTTGGGCGTGGAGCCTGATTATCTTATATATTCAAAGGTATCGTCGCATTGGACCCCAATTTGTAATGGGGCAGCAATGCTACCCCTAGATTATATGCTGCAAGGGGGGTCCAGGGGGTTTGTAAAATAGATGTAAAATTGCCTTGTAAAATGTTGTAATTTCATAGTCAATCTGGGTCGTTGATTAGGCAGAGATTTGACGGTAGATATTATGTTTAATTTAAGTTTTTTTTCCTTAGAAGGCACCCCCTCGCTATATATGAGGGAATTGTATTGCATCTATGGAGATCTGAATTCTGAGTGAGGAAGAGAGACGAGATTGAGAGCGAAGAAGGAATTACAATGGATCTGTTGTAGGTTGTATCCCTTCAATTTGCTGGATAATATAAAAGGAAGGACTGACTATTTCTCCATGGATGGTGCCCAAAATGGGTGAACCACGTATATCTGTGTCTCTCTTGTTTTATGTGTTTATATTTCTACAATATTTTACATGTTCCATTGCTCTATAATATATAATTTTATAGTAGGTCAGGGTTTCAGCATCTACCTGGGACTAATGGCACGTCGAATGATCGCCTGGATCTCGCGTAATCATCCATGGAAAATATGCTCCTCTTTAGCTCCAAAACACTCTCACAACTCTCAAATGATGCAAATGGTGAAAGTGGAGGCTTAATAAATCCCTTATAGTCACTTTGGAGACATGAATTATCTTAATTGAAGTCATTAAATGTTAGGTCCCTAAACTAGTAGTATAATGTCATGAAACCAGCTCACAAAAGGATAGAAAAGAAAGATAAATACCTTAGAATTCAGCCTCTTCGAGTGGGAAACCTCCTTTACATTACACAAATGAACAATTATTGGATGATACAAATGACAAGACATCCTTTCTATATATAGAACTCTAAGGAGTCATAATATAATAAGAGCCGACATAACAATAATAATATAAGGGCACAATAATAACAATAGTAGGCTTCTATGGGGCTCAATAATAACAATATGGGGACTACATGGGCACAACAGTATAATAAGGGGGTTGTACTAATAAGACTTAGGGGTTACACTAGTAGTATAATGACCTAACATTAAAGTAGAAGTAGTCCAATTCCAATGATATTAATCATGCGCCATGACCTCATATTCACAAAAATTGCTAATGTTTTGATGAAAGAATTTTCAGGATTGAACGACAGAAATGACCATGTTAAATTCTCAATGAGTGCCTTTTTTTATGGGATGTTTTCTTGCTCTAAACTAAAAATCCTTGAGTTTTTTTATTGTTGGTCTCATTAAACACTTATGACGGCGGCTTGAGCAACTCTTTTTCCCTCTTTTTCTCACTAAACTGAAAAAGATTGACTGAGCATTCCTTTTTGGGACTTTTTTCTCGCTCATAAAATCGAAAAAACCCTAAGTTCCTTCTTCAGACTCATTAAAAACTTATGAAGAAGCTATGAGCATTCTCTTTAGGAACTTTTATCGCTCGTTAAATCGAAAAAACCCCAAGTTTTCATCATTGGGATCGTTAATCGGTTATGATGATGATATGAGTTCTTTCTTTTTGGGGACTATTTCTTGCTCTTAAATCGAAAAATCCCCGAGTTTTCCCCTTCTTCAGGCTTGTTAAATCTATGAAGAAGGAATGAGAAGTTCTTTTGCCTCTTTTTCCTTGCTCACTAAACTAAAAAAGATACGTCGAGTTTTCTTCATTTGACTCATTAAAATTCGATGAAGGTCTATTGAGTTATTTGTCAGTGACTCATTAAAATTTCACGATGAATATCTAGTTTACTACGTCTCCTCGTCATCGTAACAAAATGAGGAAAACATCTATTGAGCATAGGTTTCTCTTTATCCGGACTCAGTACATTAACTTATGGAAAAGGAACTGTTCTAGGTATACTATTAAACCTTTGTCGCACCTAGTTAGAAACTATGACAAAGGGACCATCTTGGAGTTGTTCTTTATGATCTTTTCAAACTCTCAAAATATGAAAAGACCACTGAGTTGTCTTGTCTGGACTCATTAAATTATACATATGAGGAATAGAGTTTCTCTTTTTACAATCCTTTTCAGACTCTTAAAACATGAAAAGATCGATGAGTTTGCCTGTCTAGACTCATTAAAGTAATCAGATAGGGCATAGAGTCACTCTTTTTACGGTCCTTTTTAAAATCTTAAAACATGAAAAGATCGATGATTTTACCTGTCTAGACTCACTAAACTAATCAAATGGGGAAAGTGGACAATACAATTTCTTTGTGTTCTATATTATGAAAAGAGTTTTTTGGTAGCAGTCTCTCCCTTGAACATGGCACTCCCTTAGATAAACCTTGCTTATGATGACCTCTCAGTATGAATCTTACCATCCTATGATTTTAGCCTATATACCCTGATGTTCTTGCATCTATGTATCCTAACACTATTTGGTGTTCACGAGTCTAGTGCTGCATGGTTAAAACCATTGTTGTGCCTTCTATTGTTCAAGGGAAAACCTTTATCTTCTCTTTCCTCCATCAAACCATCAAGCATATCCTATCATCATGCCCTCTGTTGCTTTGACCCAATGCTCAAAAGATTCCTTAAAAGACAATAATTCTTGTCTTGTTCCATGTTGGCTAATGTATGACACCTTACTGCCTACCTCTCAACAGGTCTCTTCCTATCGACTTCAACACTCTATCTAGGAAGAAGACCCATAAACACTTTAGTGCCTTAGTGTTTGCCACAGGGGCTTCGCTTAAGGAACCTCTAACATATCACCTGAGTTCGTGGCACATTAAATAATACCTAACTACATATTGGAAAATACCTTTCACCCCCTACCAATATAAACCCAATACACCTTCCCAATTTAAAAATCCATACTTTCACTAGGTATTGTAGGTATCTGTTTTTTCATTAACACTTTTTATACCTCTTTATATTTTTCATTAACTTTGAGCTCCATTTTTATAACTACAAATATGAAAACCATTTACCCCCTATATATCCCCGAATATATCATGTCATTTTTTTTCTCAATAAATATCCCCCAATATGAACCCACGTGGTATGGTATTGCTCCCCTAGTGAAGCCCCCATGGTACTTGCAGACATCAGTGGCATGTCACCTTGTGTTTGGTATAGGGTTTTCATTATTGGCTCCTGGTTAAACGATTCTACGAGCGTTTGATGATAAAAACATTATTCACACTCACTATGTTGTACTGTGCATCTTGGAGATCATCACCATTATTGGTGGCAATCCTCGTGTATCTTAAGGGTCTCCATTATTGACTAGTAATCAGACAATTTCATGCATGTTTGACATCAACACTTATATTCACATGTATCAATCTATATTGTTGTGGTGAAGTAGAACTCAAGACCTTGGGTGGAGGCCTGCATCACTTAACATTCTTTCCTCTCCCAAGTTGTGTTTATTGTTTTTTGGAGACAACTCATCGGAATGATCCTATTATGACATAGGTTTCGCATTCTTCTTATTGGTGGCCAGCATCGTCATATCTCTTTTATGAGAAAATCATTCTGACATAGCCACTGAGCATGGGAATACCTGACTAAAGACATGATTTTAGTTGTTTATATATATATATAATATATAATATATATATATATATATATATAATAATATATATATTAAATATTATATATATATATATATTATATATATATAATATATATATATATATATATAATATTATATATATAATATATATATAATATATCTGTGTGTGTGTGTGTGTGTGTGTGTGTGTGTGTGTGGGTGTGTTGTATCAGGTTTCTATACAGCCTGAAGCTTCGAT
Source organism: Pinus taeda (assembly GCA_000404065.3). Classification (NCBI taxonomy): domain Eukaryota; kingdom Viridiplantae; phylum Streptophyta; class Pinopsida; order Pinales; family Pinaceae; genus Pinus; species Pinus taeda. The sequence goes on along the minus strand of APFE030617427.1, from coordinate 23,495 downwards.
CCTCTCACTCTTTTTTCCAAAGAAAATGGCAGTGAAATATAAAGTGTTTTGGCCATCATCACAGCCTCTAATCTCACACTTTAGGGGGCATTTGTTATATAGGAAGATGACCTCCTCATCATCTCATAGGATAAAGACATGATGACTGAAGGGCTGACCACATTCACAGGCCTAGTTGTCAAGCTAACACCATTTAAACACTAGCACCCTGCTTTATAAAGCTTCCTAGCAAGGCTAAGGGTGTGTTAGTGCCCAAAGTAGCTTTGTTTTTTACTTTGGGAAGAGCGTTAGTGAACCCTAATGAGTTTATATGGGTCAAAGGAATGAGTTGAATGAGAAAATATCCCTATATTCTCTCCTATTTCAGCTCATAAAAGCATGGAAACATCAAAACTCGACCTGTTTGGGGGAATTACTAATTCCTAATGGAGTATGCAAATGGGAAAGTGCACAAAGGCATGGAAACATCACTACTTTTTCCTAATGGAACTCATAAAGGACTTGGCAACCCTATCCTCACATGCTATATATGTAAGGCTAGGGCCATTGTGAAAGAGGTTGAACCATTTGAAAGGATTGCCTATTTGACTTTCGAGCAGAGTCTTAGACTAAGGCATCATAAGAGGTTAAGAGGGGAGAGAGAGAGAGAGAGGAGCTGGAGGGATAAGCAAAGGTTGATGCAACTAATGGTTGTAATAACTCTTTCTACATCAATATAAAACTGCAGTCATGTTGCCCACTCTGAGATGTTGATAGTATGACTTGTTTGTATGCTTATTCAATATCATTAGCATGAGTGGCTTAGATATATGAAACTAGATATCTTTATATGTTCATGCATTGTTTATCAAGGTTTTATGTTGTGATATTACGCTTGTCTTTTCTATGTGCAGGTTTTGATCTGGAGCTGGCTCAGGGGTCTTCCACCTAGCTACATTGTGCTCTCCAGCAACACCACACTAAGACTTGAGTTTATAATATTCATTTTTAAAGCATAAATATGAATGCATCTTTGTGACAGCTGCAGCTAACCTGATTGTCTACCAAGGATCCTAGGAAGATCCTTAAGGGTTTCTACATCACCAAACACTCATGCATTAATCCCTATAGCAACAAATTCATGACATGAAGAAAATAATGATGATTTTCATGATTACTTTATGAAGAACCTTATGAATTTTTTTGAAAAATCTATCTTGAATGCAGTGATTGAATAATTATTTCATTTTGTTTCAGACATCTTAAGCTATGGTTTCCATTTCCAACATTGTTGTTTCTATTACGCTTCCTTTTGATTTACCATTTACACTCTATGAAGAGGTTAATGTTTATATTTCTGCAAATATGATTAACATTTACATTCATGGGAAGTAGAATATCCTTTCCTTTCTGCAAAAGTAACTAGGATTTCCTCTTTGCAAAAGTAATTAGGTTTCCTTTATGCAAATAGAGTAACATTTCCATTTTCTGCAATTAGTTTAGGTTTGGATTTCATGGCATTCACTTCATTTCATCAGATCAATGAAAGAAGAACACATTGCATGTTGCACATATAGTGCTGACACTTCTTAAGTTTGTACGAACACTGGGTTGATAATTTAAGTTACTAGCCTTGGGAGTTGCAAGATTCTTGTTGCAATACTACGGATCATCAATAAGCTCAAAATTTATGGGAACAAAATGCCACCTATAGTCTTATATTGTCATATTATTACTAGAGAATACAAGTTTTCAAAAAAGGGCCTCTCATCTAATAACCACTACACCCAAAAGAAAACTATAGCATAGGGTTCCCGAATATTCTCCACATTGTACTAGACCTTCATTATGGTTATCTACTTCCATTCTTTTCTTAGCTACTACTTACATCTTATGCATAATAGACTAATTTTCTTTTAATTGGGGAACTAGTTTATGATTCTATAGTGAATTCTGATAACTATTGTCACTATTCCTAAATCTAGTAGTTGTTGCATCAAAAAAAAAATCCACAAGTATTTTATATCTCATCCATCTTTGGTACAATCTCTGATCATGAGAACAAATGTGTTGAAGTTGAGCATATGAGAGAACCATTAGATTACTAATCATTAATATATATGGTTAACCAACATGAGGCTACTCACCTCTAATTTCAATGAGAGCCAAGGTACCCTGTCTACATCTTGTGAGGTACGAAAAAATGTGGTGAAGGAAAGTCACCTACAAGATTTAGTAACCAAGAGACATTGATGTATTCCCATTGTTCACCAGCGAGAGAACTTGTCATTAATGTCTGCAAGACTCAAGGTACTACAAATAGTCTCTAGCCTTTTATCCTAGATAGTGTGTTGAATTCAATGGGAAAAATACCATTAGAAAGAGGGCCTTAAGGAATCCCTCATCAACTAACCCAATAACAAATAAAATTTTGAATATTTATGATTAGAGAAATAAATAACAACAACTTATCAACCTAACCATGCCACAAGGTGGTTTTCATAATTAGGTCCCCTTTTGTTTCAAGGCAAGAATTAAGAAGAGGAAATAGATGCAGGAAGGGAATCTCCCAACTTTATTACCTCCACCCCATTGTATTTACAAATCTATGCTACAAATTTTTCCTTGGAAATCAATTTTTGGTAAAAATTAAGCCTATGCCCATTCACAAGAAAAGATATTTATTGTTCATTAATGGTTTGATTTGAACTGACCCACCCTCAAAAATAGTCTCCACTTCATATTGTCCCAGCCAATGGATCATGAATTTCCCTTTAAAATCCTTAAATATGGAATAAAAAGAGGAGAACCCAATCCCCAACCTATTGGAATTTCTTATGTCAAATGAACTTATCGTGCCATTTCATTTTTTGTTCCTGCACCAATACAATCTACTAGATCATGTCCTTCTTGATTTCATCAAGCCAATTTAGCTATATAAATCTTTGTTCTTGTGCTTCATTTAAATCCAATCCTAGCTAAGAAACGATAAAAAAAGGTATGGATTTGAAACTCAATTGGCAGAATTCCCGTAAACTTGCTCATACGATGTGCATCTTGTAGTACTCCTCCACATTGCCTTGTTGGCCTAGAGATCTTCAATTAACCGGTTTATCTAGTCTTTATGATTAATGTAAATTTTCTTGGTGAGGATGGTGTCCAACACTTTATTAGTAGATTTGACTTGTCTATTCACTTGTGAATGGTAAGGAGTCAAAATAAAGTGCCTAATCTAATACTCTTCCATAATAGCCTTGATTGGTTTGGACATGAACTATGTTCCTTGGTCCACATCGATCTCTATTGGCATACGGAACCTGGTAAAAATATACTCATAAAGAAAATCAACAACTTCCTATTATTTTATCAATCCAACACCTTGGACTTGGCCCATTTTGTAACATAATCAATACACATCATAATATATTTCTTCTTTCAGTAGATTGGCATGATCAAACCTAAAAAATCCAATGCCCACCTCTTTGATGGTTCGACCAGTACCTATGGCTATAATGGAATTTCGTCTACTTGAAATATTATACCCATCCTTTGTGAGCTATCACACTCACACACATATTTATTTGAGTCTTTAAAAGGATTGGTCCAATAATACCAGGCTTGTAACACCTTGTAGGGAGTGTGTTTGTTTGAAAAATGACCTCCATAAGTTTTGTTATAGAATGCTTTTAAAATATCTAGCACTTCATCCTCTCATATGCATCGTCTAATGATAATATCTACACTTGTATAAAATAACTCACTGTTGATCCAGGAATAGTAGGCACTTCTGTTTATAATTTTGTGCTTCTCACAAGTAGGCAACTTCGACGATAGTTTTCCTATAGCTAAGTAATTTTCAATATCTTCAAATGAGGGAAAGTTAGAGGAAATTTCAAATAATTATTCATCTAGAAAATCTACATTTACAAGAACATTCTTTTCTTCATGTTGCAACCTATAAAATAAATCAACAACTAGATTGGCTTTACCAGGCTAATCCACAATTGCAACATTAAATTCCTGCAATAACAAAATCCATCTTGTGATTCAACCATTAGTATCATTTTGTTCATTATGTACCATATAGATTCATGGTATGTATGGATGAACTTACCTCATAACATATAATATAGTTCCTAAACTTATTTATAGAGTGCACCAATGTGAGGAATACTTCCTTTGTCACAATATAGTTCAATTAAGTGGGGGTTGAGTTTTTACTAGTTAATAAATTGCATAATAAATTTCATATCGACTTCCACATGATCATGAATCAGATTTGTGAAAATTCCCAATATCGTTCTTTGAAAGGCGGCAGGGGCATTACACAACCCAAAATGTAAAAACTGATAAGAAAAAGTTTCCTAGGGACAAGTGAAAGTGGCTTTCTCTTGGTCCTCTGGAACTATCCAAATCTGGTTATCCTTGCTAAACCCATCCAAGAACGAAAAATATTTCTTCCTTAAGAGGATGTCTAGGACCTTATCTATAAATATAAGGGAAAAAAAATCCGTCATAGTAGATTTTTTCAACTCACAGAAGTCTACACACACACAACATTTTCTTAAATATTTGGGGACCACAACTGAGGGGGAAACCCATTTACTATCATATATTGAGTAGATTAAATTTGCATAAAGGAGATTTTGTAACTCTTCTTTTGCTACTTAGTTGAGTGTTGGATTCATACACCTCTCAGGTTGTCGAACAATGTGATCATCAACCTACGTATAAATATGGTGAGAACAAACTATAGGATCAATCTCGTTCATGTCCTAGTAATCCCATTCAAAGGCCTTTATCTATTCCTGTAGAAATTTCATCAGTTTGTTTTGCTGCACATTATTAAGTTAAATATTTATATTCAAAAACTGACCATGACTTACTTCAACAGAAATGCAAAATGGGTTTATCTCTTATGATAGAGTTTTAGTAGCATTGCATACTAAAAACACAATTTTTAGATCATATGTTTCCTGTACATCACTCTTGTTAGTGTCAGTGTCTTCACACTACCATCAGTGATCAAAATTCACTCTTTTGCATTCATATTAGAAGTCCCATTCTCAATGAGTTGCATTTCATTAGGTCATGGATCAACTGATTGTAGGGACATTTCAGTTTTTCCCTCATGACACATATCTGCTAACCTCTTTTAATGGGTGATTCAGTCAACGGTTCAAGTTCAGGTTCATTTTCAGTTTATTTCATTAAATAGGTCATAGGTCTTAGGGTTATACTCTCATTAGGTATTAGGGTTTCACCATGTCAAATTTTTAGTAACCATTGACTAATAATGGTCAGTAGACACTTGAGGATGACAATAATTATCAGGAAAGTTTTAATATCATAGTTTGTAAAATTAATAAGTTTTTTCACCTCAAAACTAGTTTGAGGTGAAAACATAGTATTGGTATTTATTTGTAAATTTCATATAATTTTATCATTTCTCATATGTAATTAATGGTCTCATGCGCCTCCTAGTCACCTGTCAATATTTCCAAATACATGTCATTGCAAAAGCAAAAGATCATCAAGCATTAGTTCACCTATTTCAAGCAAAAAACCAAGCATCCAAAAAACAGAGTATTTGAAAAAGCCAATAGACATTATAAGTGTGTTTTGAAGAATGAAAAATCAAAATTCCCAAGCCATACAAAGGTCATTTCTCTCTCAAGTTATTTCATTGTTTCAGTTGAGGTTCATGAGCAAAAAAATGCAATTTTGAGGGGTTATTGAGCAAAGGGAGGGAAATTGTTGTGTTTTTGGAGAAATCTGCCTAGCACTACGCACCAAAGCCCAGCGCTACGCACCTGGGTTTTTTCTGCTGTGTAATTTGGACTGGCACTATGTACCAAACCGACACTATGCACCTAGGAGATTGCACTATGCACCTGGAAATTGAGATACAAATCGTTGTAAATTGCATCAAATCGCCTCAAAACTCCCAGTTTCCTCCATTACAAGTAAGTTTCACCACCATTCTTGCTGAAAATAATTGTTGCATCAGTCTTGGGTTGTTTTGTTTGTCAGAAACATCAAACCCTAATTGTCACTAAATTGTCTCATATATTGTAAAAACACACTCATTACTGTTGTCCTATATCATCTTTTACTCTTTCCCTAAACCCCATCCTCCCATACATAATTCCCTAGACATCATTCCCTAAACTTTTCCCTAAGTCCCAAACCCTATACTCATACATCCCAAACCCTATACATATACCCCAAACCCTATAATACTCCCAAACCCTACACTATTCACTAACCTTACTCACTCCCTACATCCCTTTCCCATTCTTGTTCACCCTCACTTGCTTTCCTATTCAAATCTCTTCATACTTATCTTACCTTCATTCACCAATCCACCACTCCTAATTTACCACAAAGATAAATAGTTGTACAACAATGGAGAGTGACAGTGTGTATGAAATGGAGGAAGAAACCCATAGTGACAGTTCCAAGGAGAGAGACACATAGGGTAGAAAGCCTCATAAGGGAGGAAAACATATCAGAGAGGAGCCCACTAGTTTGAGGGAGCTGCAAGCCTGCCCATTTTCCCTTTCTTGTTTCAGACATCAGTCATGTTTCAATTTCTGTGAAATGGTGGAAAGGGTTAAATCCCATCATGAATTAGCAAGGTTGTTTGTGACACATTTGGACAACAATGAGGTAAACCTTGCTGGATTTACATTCACTTTGTCACCAGCTGTCATTTGAGAGGCTATAGGTATTCCAAATGTGGGTGAAAGGTGGAACAAAGGTCAGGACATTGACATAGAGTATTATGAGCCTTACATCAAGGCTAAATATCATAACAGACTCAAAAGAGTATTCCCCTTTAAATTCTTGGAGGACATGTTTGATCCATTAATGAAGATCATCATCAAGTACTTTACTTGTGAAGGCAGGTTCTCTCGACTGTATGCCTACCACATTAGACTGTTGATGCATTTCACTAGGGTGAGAATGATGAATATCCCCTACTTCATGTTTAGAAACATAGAGAAGCTGGCATTCATTGAAAAAAGAAATCATACCCCCAGCAATTAACCAGCATCTACCACTACTCTTTGATTAAAATCATTGTTTTGCATTAGCTGAACCTTCTTAACATGCCACGGGAGGCCTTAATTTCTCATGAAATGTTCAAAGGCCCTCAAGTATTTTCATCAGTGCCTCATGAAGAAGGTGGGCCTTCAGGACATGAAAAGGTCCAAGAGAGTGAAACTGTTGGAGTGCCAGTATTTGTGACATATGAGAGGGGCACTAGGAAACATTTTGCTGCTGCCAAGCGAGTATTATATCCATAAGGTGTGGAAGGGGTCTTGCCTTCATCTTTAGGCCACAGGAAAATTCTATCTCCACAAGGAGTGGAAGGGGCTTTTCCTTCTTCTTTAGCTAAACAGGTACAGGTTGGATAGCAACACAAGGGCAAAGGTAAAGGCAAGGGAAAAATGCATGATAAGGATCCTAATGATGGGAAAGAGAGAGATTTTGACCTTGTTTATCATGAGGAGACATAAGGAGTGGATGGCATTTATCTAAAAATGTGGCTCTTAGGCTTCTAGTCTAACTTACAGAGTCTCTTCCACTTCCAAAGCTTTAAATTTTCCCAAGTCTTAATGATTAACCAATGCGGAAATAGGAAATGCTTGAAAATATGGGTGTATGCTTGTATTTGTTTTCAGCTGATTAGTTACTTTAACATATGTCATTTGTGTTGATATGGGGAGGTACTTAAACTGATATCTAAATGCATATAATAGTAGTGAAAGCAGCAATAAAACCAAACACATCAGACAACAAGATAATATGGAGTTCACCCTGATATCTTGGGCTATGTCTCCTTGATCTCTAATCAACTCAATTAGGTTCTCTAGGATTATGGCTGCAATTCTTTTACAAGTGCTACACTTAACTCCAATGCTTTATATAGGAACATTGGGCTTAGAACACCATCTTATCCCTTGGCTCTTGGAGCTCTTCGGCTTTCTAGCTCTCACTCTTGGCTCTTGCTTTGGCTGTGGCTTTAACTCTAGCTCTGGTTTTGTGGCTCAGGTTTTGGTTCTGGTTCTCAGCTCTTGCTTATGGTGCTCACTTTGGCTCTTGGCTATTGTTGTGGCTCATGGCTCTCTGCTCTAGATTTTATAAGCTCTTTCACTCAGCCTTTGCATGCCTCTGTGAATCGCTCGACCTCTAAGCAATTCCAACAACAATATGCTGTTGTCAATTGAGCTCTCTAGCTTTTTGGCTCTGCCTCCAACCTCTAGTGGCTCTTCCTATTACAGTGAGCTCGACTCTGGTTTTTCTGCTTCCAGGTCTGCTTACTACTTCCCCGGCTGCTCTCTCTTTTTTTTTTTACTCTTTGTTTGTTCGTGTCTTAACACCAATCCGTCTCATGATTGTTCGCTTCCTCTCTCAGCTCTTCGGATCACCTGCCTCTGTCCGCTAGAATTCCCTGCACTGCGTCATCGTCACTGTAATGCTTCATAGAGAGGTGGCCACTTGTCTCCTCACGAGTTGAGCCAGCTCTTCCTCAAGTATTTCGTTACTTTAGTTACTCTATGAAATGATTCATCTGCCAACTCAGTGGTCCAATCAGACTTCAAGCTTTATGCGTCAAAGCTTATTTTCTTCGTCAAATCCGGTTTCCCATCAGGCGCAATCTCTGTCGTTAGATCTGGGGCCTCTAGATTATACATTTATCGCTTTTATCACACGATTGACTTTCTCGGATGTTAGCCCACAATGAGAGAAAGTTTCTCTCTCATCCACCGGACACACATCAATCAACGTATGGAATTGTTGGGTCCTCTGACGAACCTGCTTACTGCCCAAAATGCCTCTGATATTCCACCAGTTTTGGAGTGCGAGAACTGCCTATCACTTTAGCACTTTTCCCATGGTTCTCTATCTTCCCTTGTGACCGAGCGCTAATCGCCCATCAGAAACAACCTCTGTTTTCTGATTTGGATTTCCCAATTGCTAGTTTGCGCCACTTCGCGGTCTCTATGGGGCTCAGTCAATGCGCTTTGACCAAAGGTCCTCGTTGCTTCATGCTAGTTGCAAATTGGCATGGTTTGGAGGTTATTTTTTATAGACTTCAACATCCACAAGACTTTAAACTTCGGTATGAGTTTTTATTGAGTTTGGTTAGCTTTAAGAGAGTTTAAGGATCTAATTTCAGATCATGGCTTCTCACTAAAAGAAAATTTTGGTCCAAAAAAAGACTGATATATTGATCTGAGCAGTAAATGAGAGTAACAACACCCTCTTTTTTCAGCCTCCCTACACTTGCCTTTGCATAGTGCCTCTGACCCAAAATCCTTAACCACTTCCCTTCTTGGATAGGTTGGTTGTTTTGGGAAGAACTTTTTTCCTCCTTGACTTCATGCAGAACTTCTGCTATGAAGTTTACAGAAGGTAGTTTGAACTTCTTTGCCTTGATCCTTAACCCATGGTGGCTCAAACAAATGTGAAGTACATCTGCTCCACAAAACTTTCATTTGTACCTGTTTGAAACGCTGTCAACAACAATTGTTAACAAAAGCAAGCATACACACAAAAATTGCATGGGCTAACTCTTGCTTCAACAAAGAAATAGATTTCACATCTTATATCTCCGTACAAATTTTTAGCTATATAATGAGCCAATCAAACATGCCCTTACAACAAATGACCCTTCAAGTCAAGCATGTCGGAAAAAGACCTTTGGGACTCTTTTCCAAAAGGTGAAACACTTCATCCTAATCTCCATTTTAGGAAACAAATTAACTTCTCCCAAGCCAACATCACATGCATCTCATGCTTAGGCATGCACTCCATCTTTCAACTTTTGGTTAAGTACACTGTACTTTCAAAGTTGAAATGAACATACAGTTGTAGCAACAAAAGTGAGTTTCCTACTCAACTTCTTTCTATTTATCATTTTGGTAAGATCCTACAACTTGCATTTATTCCACAAAGAAAGGCAAACAGATGCATCACTAGACATGCAGCCTTAATTGGATAAGAATTCTAACCATTTCTTACCAATCCATTTCAAAAGTCCCTCCTTTGTTTGCACATCAGCATCAATATATGAATCATCCTAAACCACATCAATCATGGAATCTTTATTTCCATCCCTGCCATTTTCCTTTTCCACCTTCTCCTTCAGCTTTGGTGGAAGCAGTGTTGGATTCAAATTCCAACACCTTTCAACAAGATGCCCTTCCTTATGGTAGTAAGTGCAACACATGTGGATCCTTTTGACAACATGATTTTCCTTGTCATGTGGACCTTTGGCTGCTTGCTTCTTTTCCTTCAAAAGTTTCCTGTATCTGGCCATCTTCTTCCAACATCTAGAAACATAATGGTTATCCAAACCACAAAAGGAACTTGCAATTCTTTTTCCATGCTTTACAAAATAAAAAAGAATGTTTTTAGAACTAGATTTATACCTACCTATTTCACCTTTATTGCCTTCATGAGGAGGTGAAGCAAATGAAGGAGTGGCTCTCTTTGGAACACCATCACTTTCTTCAAGGCTTTCAGAGTTTCCACAACCCTCTGGTTCAAGTATGTGCTTCTGAACATCTGCATCATGCAAATGATGTCTCAAGCTATTGCATTCTTCCTGAATACAATCATCACACTTTTAAGGTAGAGGACCTACAATGAAACTCCTTTTTGGAACTATTTCAATGGCCATCATGGTAGCTTTAGAATTCTCTCCGTAAGACTATCCATAGCCAAAACCCAAATACTTAGGCCTTTCCTCAACCTTTATTGGCTCAACAATACCTTGTGCATGTTTTCCCAATCCTTTTCCTTCATAGCCCATCTTGAAAATTAGCTTGGAACCTATGCCTTTGGTATGTTTTTCAAAAGAACCAATATAAGAATTTAGAAGAATTTGAAGACAAACAGGAATGGTTTACCTCTTCTTCAAGTTGATACTTGGCCAAGGCTTCTTTTGCAACAAAGAGTTGTGACTCCAACTCATGCATCCTTTTCAGGTTCATACTTTCAATATGAAGTTGCCTCTTCATTTCCTGCAATTTGTCAGAAAGCATTTGCTTCTCTTCCTCCACAAAATTCAACTACTCTCTAAGTATGTCGCTCTTCCTTCCATCCTCATACATTTCTCTCACCAAATCCAACATGGTGGACAAGTCTTGCTTCATGTCTCCATCAAAGGAACTTCAAGAGAAAGACGAATTTGAGAATTCACTTGTAGAAGTTGTCATTTTCAAAATGCATAAAAGAACTTCAAACAAGATTATTAAAGAGATTATCTAGTAACCTCTTGCAACAACCTTTTGTGCTTCGAGGATTGCCCTGAGGTCCTTTGGGATAGAAGAATGCCTTCATCTTCTCTTCCTTCTTGTTCTTCCTGGACGGAGCTATCAATGGCTTTCCCTCCACCTCTGCAAACTCAAACAATAGTCAGTCTGCAACCAAGCATACAATCAATGAGGTAATCAATCCTTAATTTTCCAAACACCTTTCAGACAAGTAATCTTTGCCTTGTCAATCAAGCATTCTGTTACAACCTTCTTTGAAGGAGGGCTTAATAAATCTTAAGCTCTGATACCACCTGATCTGATAATGGGGCTCTTGTGCTTCTAGTCTAACTTACATAACCTCTCCCACTTCCAAAGCTTTAAATTTTCCCAAGTCTTAATGATTAACCAATGCGGAAATAGGAAATGCTTGAAAATATGGGTGTATGCTTGTATTTGTTTTCAGCTAATTATTTACTTTAAAATCTGACATTTGTGCTAATATGGGGAGGTACTTAAACTGATATCTAAATGCATATAACAGTAGTGAAAGTAGTAGTAAAAACAAACACATCAAACAACAAGATAATATTGAGTTCACCCTGATATCTTGGGCTATGTCTCCTTGAGCTCTAATCAACTTGATTAGGCTCTATGGGATTATGGCTTCAATTCTTTTACAAGTGCTAAAATTAACTCCAATGTTTTATACAGGAAAATTGGGTTCAGAACACCATCTTATCCCTTGGCTCTTGGAGCTCTTTGGCTTTCTAGCTCTGGCTCTTAGCTCTGGCTCTGGCTCTGGCTATGGCTCTAACTCTAGCGCTGGCTCTATGGCCCGGGCTCTGGTTCTGGCTCTCAGCTCTCACTTTTGGTGCTCATTCTGGCTCTTGGCTTTGGCTGTGGCTCATGGCTCTCTGCTCTAGCTCTTATAAGCTCTTTTGCTCAGCCTTTGTGTGCCTCTATGAATCGCTCGACCTCCAAGCAATTCCAACTACAATATGCTATTGTCAATTGAGCTCTCTGGCTTTTTGGCTCTGCCTCCAAACTCTGGTGGCTCTTCCTATTACAGTGAGCTCGACTCTAGTTTTTCCACTTCTAGGTCTGCTTACCACTTCCCTGGATTCTCTCTCTCTCTCTCTCTCTCTCTTTTTTACTCTTTGTCTATTCGTGGCTCAACTCCAATCTGTCTCATGACTGTTCGCTTCCTCTCCTAGCTCTTCAGATCACCTGCCTCTATTCACTAGAATTCCCTGCTTGATGTCATTGTCACTGTAATGCTTCACAGAGAGGTGGCCACTTGTCTCCTCATGAGCTGAGCCAACTCTTCCTCAAGTGGTTCGTTACTTCAGTTACTCTGTGAAATGATTCATCCACCAACTCATCGATCCAATTGGACTTCAACCTTTATGTGCCAAAGCTTATTTTCTCCGTCGAATCCGGTTTCCCATCGGGAAAAATCTCTGTCGTTAGACCTGGGGCCTCCAGATCCTAAGGTTATTGCTCTTATCATGTAGTTGACTTGGTCAGACGTTAGCCCATGATGAAAAAGGTTTTCTCTCTCATCCGCTGGACACACATCAATCAACGTATGGAATCGTTGGGTCCTTTGACAAACTTGCTTACCACCCGAAATGCCTCCGATATTCTGTCGGTTTTGGAGCGCAGGACCCACCTGTCACTTTAGTGCTTTTCCCATGGTTCTCTGGCTTCCCTTGTGACTGAGCACTTAAGGCTTCTCCATTTTGAGGGGCTTTTCTTAACAATGCGCTAATTGTGCATCAGAACTAGCCTTCGTTTTCTGATCTAGATTTCCTAATTGCTAGTTTGCACCACTACGCGGTCTCCATGGGCCTCGGTCAGTGCGCTTTGACCGTAGGTCCTCATTGCTCTGTGCTGGCTGCAAATTGTCATGGTTTGGAGGTTATTTCTGATAGACTTTGACATCCACAAGACTTTAAACTTCGGTATGAGTTTTTACAGAGTTTAGGTAGCTTTAAGAGAGTTTAAGGATCCAATTTTGGATCAATAATTGACTGGATGCTCAAGATCCAAGGATTGTCAAAGACATGATCATTAAGGAAAAAGAGGTTGAGATACAAGCAATGTCAGTCAATTTACAGAGGGCTAAATGGGTCATCAAATATCTAGAGTAAGAAAACAAACAATTGACCGATAAGCAAGTCCTCATGGAGTTGCAAATGATCAAGGAGAATTGGAAAAAGGCTAAGAAGGCAAAGGTCAAGTTGACCTCCATTGAGCAAGAGATTGAGAATGACTGGGAAACTTGGCTTGAAAGGGTCAACATACACCTTGAAAGGCTGCTTGAGAAGGCCAATAGAGACAAGAAGATGCTTTGCCACATGGCCTCTCACTATATGACTCGGAAAAAAATATGCAATATAAGGATGAGGAAGCTTAAGGGAAGTTTGAGGAAAGAATTGAGGAGAAAAAAGGAGCAATACACGCTAAAAATCTTGGCTGAAGCCTCACTAGCCCATAAAAGCAACTAATGATGGAGCCTTGTGCCAAATTTGGGCAAGTTTTGACAAATTTTGGTCATTTTCAATTTTTGGAATTTTGCAACACAGAAATTTGCCCTAGGGCTTTTGACTGGGACACTTTTTGGAGAAATGGTTTGCATATTTAGATTCAACACGATGAGAGCATCAATCCTGAAATTTTCAGCAATTTTGGAGCAAAACTTGGTCACCTAAAGGTCAAAAAACCATCAAAAAATGACCTCTCTACCTCTTTTTGGACACCCAGGAAGCAACCTTTGGAGATTCCACTTTTGAGGGGTCAAATAACCTCCAAATCCAAAAAATCAATATTTTCTAGAAAATAGAAAAGAATACCTTTCCAATGAGCTATCTTGGGCTCAATTTTGCTAAGGGTAATGCGTCCAAAATCAGCTTAGAAGTGGCACTACACACCTGGCCAATGGCGCTACGCATAGAGCTAGTTTGCTAAAAAATCCAAATCTCGCCTAGTTTTTCTACAAATTGACTTTTTCTCTTATTTTGGATGAATTTATGATTGTAAATTATGCTATGCTATGTAAATGTAATTTCAAAATGACCTTAGAGGGTAGATTCATTATTTTGAGGTGGTTTGGGGTAAATGAACCAGTTTCCATGGTTGTAGAGGCAAGCTATTTCATTGCCTATATTCTTGTTCCTTGTTGGGAAATGGTTGTAACAGTCCCTTATCTCTTGGATTCGACCCCTAATGGCTAGCATAGGTGGTTTTGATGTCTATATTATGTATTTTTTCAGTCATTAGCAAAGGTTGGACTCTCTTGGATGCTTTGAGCTACAATGTACATCTCTACAACAGTTTGGCAAGGAAATAAACTAGGATTTGCAACTATTTTTGTGGGATTCTTGTGGTAATGTGTTTTTTCATAGTTCTTCGTCTGTCAGTAGTTTTTATCATGTGTTATGTGTGCGAAAATCTAATTCATTCTTCTAAAATAAATGAAATCAAGATAGATAGGTAGAATACATTGGTAATATTGCTCTGCCTTGGGAATACATTTAGTTTTTGATGTTTTTAGTTGTTTGAAGAGGATCCATGAGCTTTGCATGCCCTCATCAATTCCTAACCAGTCTTAGATCTACCATCTCACTCAATTCCAAGTGCTTAAACACCTACGTACCTCGCCCCACATAACACCCTTCATTCCTGACTTGATTTCCCGGACCCAAAGCTGTCTGCTCCATTTGATCCGAAAACAAAACCACCAAAATCAACCAAAAAACCCTAGAGCTACTACACCTAGTCTAAAATCCATATTTGATTCAGTAATATCAATTGAGATTTACAAGGAGGGAGCCCTCTCCTGACCTGGTAGGGCTAGCTACCAGGTTAAGCTTGGTTTGTGGTTATCCTAGGATTGCCTCCCTTCAACCTGAGGTTAATCTAGACTCTAACAACCCTTTAAAACTAGCTCTAATGGAAGATCATTAGAACCATAAGGATAGGAATTACATAAAAATAATCAAGTTGAATATCTTTTGAAAAATCCTAGAAATTATTTACCTGATTGACCATACACATAGGCTAAACTTCTGCATCACTTGATGAAACATCTAACCATGGGAATTCCTTTGATTCCATGATAAAATTTGCAGGAGGGTACAAAGTAATATGTTTTATAGCTCCTCCATGAGAAATGAACATGATAATGGACCTGCATCTTATGAACACATCCTTAGTAGTAAGCCATGGCCTACATTGGAGTATAGGATATCCTCCAGTTGTTGATTTAGTTTGCAAAAGCATGAATTCTACTAGATATTCAACTAATCAATAGAAACATTCACATCATCCAAAACTCATTCTTCTTAATATTGTTCCTATATGATAGTTCAAGAACGATAAAAGTGGGATGAAGATTAGTTAATTCAAGCATTTTCATTGTATGTGAAGTCATAATGTTAATGACTGCTCCAAGGTCAATCAACGTATTAGGAATACATACTCCATTAATATGCACTGAAACAATCAAATTCTCAAGATAAATACATTTATTTGCTAAATTATTTTGAGTAATTGAATCAACACACTCCCCAACAAGATGAATAGTCAGTGGATCTGTTTTTTTCCCTTGGCTTCTTCAAACACAATTCCCTCACTATTTTAGCATATGGATATCACAGATAGCTTTTAGCAAGGAAATCCTAACAAAAATGTTTCTTAATTCATTGATCGCATCATACAAGGAGGTTTCACTAGTTCACTCTCATTCAACCTCTAAGGATAAAGAGTATTTGATGGTTATTTCAAGGGTCTATTATCTTGTTGGGGGGTTGTAAGGGTGCTGGTTCTTTCTACATGGTAGAGAATTATTCCTCTCTTTATTCCTCTACAATAATGGGGTCGGAATCCAACAACACCTTTTCAGACCGTAAATGAACGTCCTTCACTTTTATAGGAGTGAAAAAATAAGTCAAGAAGGGATGCAACTCGACTTGTAGAATAGGCTAGGATGATTTATTCTTTAGGTTAGAGACAAGTTGAATAGGAAGTTGGTTCAGTCTAGAGGGTTGAGTGGAAGGTAGTTGTAGTTGGTTATTCAGAGGTTGTTGTTGTGTAGATGTTGGCTTTTGGTAGCTTTGCAAGAATGATTGAGATAAGGATATGAGGGTATAGGTCCATAACTTGATCATCACCTTGCTACCAAGGTTGGTTCTAAAGTGGTGTTTGTGGCCACATTGGTAAAGATGCAATTACATTCTACAGTGCATATTGTGGGTTAGAAAAATGAGAAAAATTTGAAACAGCAAGATAAAAATTAGTACATTGAGGAAAATAAAAATATTTGTGGAGTGATTGTAATGCCCTCCTCCCACATTTACCCAAGTAACTGACCAACAGGGGTACACATGTGACGATAAGTTACTGTGATATGATTAGACCTCCTAAGTCACCTTAAGGAAGTGGAACCAATGGAAACATATGATATGGATGTTCAACATCAGCAACATAGCCCTCATGAACCATACCAACCTCTCAGGTAACTAGCCCCTGAGTCCCACTGAGTTTTTTACCGATTAACCCCCGGACTCTCCCATGTTATGGGTATGCCATCATCCATAGAGATCAGAACACTCCCACAACATGGCATGTCAGTGTCCAGGGACTATCATTCTTATTGTTTTGACAACGTCCTATGGATTTGAGCCAATTTTTGAGGTCTAGAGCCTAGGTCACAGCCAAAAATTCAACATCACTTCCAGAATCCATGGTTTACATAACAACAAGTCTTACAAATAAAAAACTAACTCCAAGACTAGGCCTTGACCATCCCCAACCACGACTGACATTTTTTCAAACACTTGGCATCAATGAAATCTACAGGAAATGAATACAAGATAGAGCATACATGACTGATAACTCATATGATAGTTGAAAATAAGGATCGCCACCTTCTTCCCTTAACTATTTTGACATCAATTAGGTCTTGCATCCATTAGCCTTTCAGTTACAAGAAAATACATGAAATAACCATGACAATAACTAGTCATATAACCATGCTTATAACTAGCATTAAACCATGAAAATAATAGTGAGATAACAACCATTAAATCCACATATTAATAAGTACAAAAGCAGTAGAACTTATCTTTTATTAAACATAGGAAAATCTAACCAAGTTACGGACTTCCAAGTACCACCCAACCATAAACATGGTTGAACCAAATCTTTCTTTTAGCCAGTCACCCCCATTCCATATTCCAAGGATGAATGTGGGATCTCATGGATAAAATAATCCAAAAAAACTAAGGGAATCCAAAGGTTAAACCACCTCCACCCTCACCAAACCATGATCTCACCAAAACTATCACTGAGATCACAAAAGAAAACCAAGCTAGGAATGCCTCTAGACTCCATCATTATCCTTGAGGAGTTTTTTGTCTCCTTGTCTTGCAAGCTTTACCACAATCCACAATAGATCACTACGCCCTAAATCGATACTCCTCCCTTAGGCTTTACCATGTATCCTGCCAAAACTGGTCAAGGGATTCCTATGCCTTTGGGCTTTTCCTTAGACCACCTCCACCCCAGATTCTAAAACCATCCGATAATTCCAAAGCTCAAAACTGAGAAAAAAACCCATCATACCATGGTTTTCTAGAAAAGGCAAGGCTAGGCTGAAAACCACTGTCGTAACTCGATAAAACCATGCCATTGACAATAAGAGAAACATACACCAACATGAAAAACCATGCATTTCAAAACTAGCTAGGAAATCACACTTGCAATATGTTACCTACAAGTATTCATGCTAAAGCTACTTGATCTTCCTCTTTCTTGCTTGATCCTTGCTTTCCTCTCTTTCCTTTTTCTTTCTTTCCTTCCTTGCTCCAATGCTGGAGTTCTCCAAGAAAACCTAAGTGTCCAAGAGTAAGAGAGAGAGAGAGAGAGAGAGAGAGAGAGAGAGAGAGAGAGCTCCAAAAATGAATTGACAAAAGTCTTCCCAACTGATCCTCAGAAGATTTTTTATCAATGAGGCCTCTATTTTATTAAATTTCTATTATTTTCCTTCAATTTCCTCCTCACATGCAACCTACGACCTTTCACCTTACTTTTCTCCTAATTTCCATTATTTTCATAAATAAATGTGCCAAAATTCCATTTTTCCTTTCCAAAGCCTTTTCCAATTTCCCTAGCTATAATAAACTGAATGAAGACCTACACTAGGATGTTTTTCCCAACATTCAGCTTGGAATACTTATCTCTTAACCATGGTCTTATTTTTCCTTTACATGAACTTTTAATAAGGGGTTGTTAAGAAACCCTCCCCATTGGGGGAACACCATCATTGATGTTCAATGACACCTATAACTAGCACGTCCGCTAAAGACAAAACATACTTCTCATGGAGCTTTCTAACATAGCTCGTAACATTATTTACAATCAATGACCTGCTCAAAAGAAAAACATCATGACAACATGACAACATACCACATACTGGAGCTTTATAATATAGCTCATTATGATATTTACAATAACCACATACACACATATGCACATTTTCTAAACCAACAAATAAAAGGATACAATGCCCATATCAATCAACAAGGGAATCCAAAGGATCACACCTCCACCCTCAAAGTAGTACCATGATTCACCTTCTTCCTAGGAATTCTAGAATCCACTTCCACAGTCAAAGTTGCATCCAATGTCCAGTGCTACAATAATGTGCCACTTGTCCTCTCAGTGAACAATTACTAGCTCATTTTTCAATAGCACACTCCCAATGTGCATCTGATTCCATCTGGAAATGCTAATGAAAAAAAAAAATATATGTCTGGCTTTCTCTTCTTTACTACATAATCCCTTGGGCAATCTGGTCACCCCCTTCCATGCAATCACTCACCTTCCAAGTTCCTTGAAATCCCCTATTCCAGGTGATCCATCCCTTGGCAAGGCTTCCTCACATCAAAAGGTAAACAACCAAGGCTTATACCTTCCTCAAAACCATCATACTAGTCATAACATGCTCATGAAAATAATTGGACACTATTGGGTACCAGTGTCCCACAGTGGCCCTGCTCTTGAAAGCGTTGCTAGCATACTACTACTTGTTCCAATTCCTTTCATTGTTGTTGCTAATTCTTGTAGTCGATTTCAACCACCCAATTGGGCATTTATGTTCTTCTTGTACCACACAAATAATGACGATTATATTTAAAATAAATTGAAATAAATTCTAATAATACCTCATTGGTAGCTCATCAATAAGGTACACTTTCAATCTTCTTTACCTCCTGTCACAACAAACCTAACTAACTATTTGATCAAATCATCATGAATACACATATCACATCCAATTAGCTCAAACTCAACCATCATAAATTAAAATCATAAATAACATGAAATCATCATAAACCATATTCATAAATCACATGTAACCATCAAAATTCAAAATCATAGATCCCATGCATAATAAAACTAAAATAAAATATTGATACTTATCCTTCATTAATCCTTATTTCTTCCTTTGTTCTTTCTATACACACACAAGATCAGTTGCCACACCCAGAAAACACCCACTACCTTTTTCTTTTCTTCAACCACGTACACATACACAATGTAAATCACAACACATACATCGACGCACAATGTATGACACCACACAATGCATACACCTACACCTTATATACAACACAACACATACATCTATACCCGATGTACAACACCACAAAATACATGTACCTACACCTTGCGTACAATACAACACAATACATCTATACCCGATGTACAACACCACACAATACGTGTACCTACACCTCACGTACAACACCACATAATACATGTACTACATAGAGTTTAACACAAAGAGTACACATGTCACAATACCACAACTACACAGTGCACATACATAGTATTGCATGCCCGCAACATAGCATGTACAATGTGCACACAATACCACATGTACACTAGTACCATATGTACAACATGTATACAATACCACATGTACAAAGCGCTACTTGCACAACGTGTGCACAACATCACATGTACATGTAACCACCTACACAACGTGTACACAACACCATATGTACATCATACCACTTGTACAACATGTACAAAATACCATATGTACACAGTACCACATGCACAACATGTACATGACACCATTTGTACACAGTGCCACATGCACGACATGTACACAACACCACCTACACATAACGACACTTGTACAACATGCACATGACACCACATGCACACACCACCACTTGTACAATCGTGCACACAACACTATATGTACATAGCACCATATGTACAACATGCACGCAACACCACATATGCATAGCACTGCATATCCAACATTTACCTAGCATCATTGTTGGTTTTAACCCCGTATAGAAATTACCTGCATATGAATTCTAACTCACAGGAAAAATAAAAATGTGAGAGCATAACACATAAAACACATATACACAGAGATTCCCCACTGGATCCCAAAACTGGGACTACCAGCTTGATTTTTCATTATGTTCCTTTCAATGTTACAATATATATTTATACATGCCGAAGCATCCAATACCATGGACCGAAAACCATCGCGTGCAATACCATGGACCGAAAAACCATCGCGTCAAAAAACATGTGCGAAAATCATGCACAAAACCATAGGTGGGTCCGCCCAACCTAACATAGGGTCCAAAACCAAAATTTTCTGGGGCGCTGCCCAGGACCCCATAAAGTGGGGTTACAGGTACCCTCAAACCCCCTGTTAACTATGTGGAAAGAATATAACACAACCCAACAATCTCCCACTTGTTGTTTTCTTTCCACAGGGGGCCACAGGAGAGCTTAGTCATTTTTCCAGCCCTGAAACACCCATTGTTTCTCTACACCAAGAGAACTTCTTAGAGCTAATAGATTTTGTCAATGCATCTGCAGTATTCTTCAAAGTGTCCACCTTTACCAACAACACCTTTTTGTCTTCTATCATATCCCTCACAAAGTGATACTGAACATCAATGTGCTTTGTCTTTGAATGATAAGCAGGGTTCTTTGCCAAGAAAATTGCACTTTGGCTGTCACAGTCTATCCGTATAGCTCCCTGTACTAACCCCATACTTGAACACAATCTCTGCAACCAAACTGCTTCCTTGCTTGCATGATTGGCTTCCATGTATTCTGCCTCTGTAGTTGATAGTGCCACTACAGATTGTTTCTTACTCATCCAACTGACTGCACCTCCAAATAGGTTAAACACATACCCACTTGTAGATCTTCTCTGATCCAGATCTCCAGCCAGTCTGCATCAACAAAGCCACGAATATCCAACACTCTATCCAATCCTGGTCTTCCTTGGTAGCACAAACCATAACCACTAGTGCCACGCAAATACCTGAAAAACCCGCTTCACTGTTTGTCCAATGGCTCCTTCCTGGTTTTTTGACATAAACCTGCCTCAATACCGCCCCTGCATGGTGAATGTCTGGTCTAGTAACAGACCATTGCATACATCAGCTACTGAACTGAACCTTGCAGATGGGAAACACGGGACATGTCCTCTTCCTCTTCTTGTGTCTTGGGACACTTGTTCAGGAATAACCTGCACACCTACAATATAGGATTCACCCCGGTTTACTATCTTGCATATTAAACCTCGCAGTATTGTCTCGACATACTTCCCTCTGGTTTAACCAGAGCTTCTCTCTCTCGATCTCTTTTAATTTCCATGCCCAAAATTAGTTTGCCAGCAACTGAGATCTTATGTCAATTTGAGGACAATTGGGTCTTCAAATCCTGGATAATTTCTTTGTCGCATTTCAACCAGCCAATCATATCCAATCCACATACAAAGACCAGATAAATAACACGGTCACCAATTAATTTAAAATACACACAGTGATCTGCTTTGCTTCTGGTGAAGCCAATCCCCCGTATAAATGTATCAAATTTCTGATACCACATCCTTGGTGACTGTTTTAACCCATACAGAGACTTCTTTAACTTGCATACTAGTTCTTTCTTAACCTTCACCGCAAAGCCTTCAGGTTGCTTCATGTAGATTTCCTCTTCCAAATCCCCATGAAGAAATGCTGTCTTCACATCCATCTGTTCCACCTCAAAATCAAAAGCAGCAGCAATAGATAAAAGTAATCTAATAGAAGTTACTTTGGCAACAGGAGAAAAAATATCACCAAAATCAATTCCCGGCACCTGGGAATAACCTTTTGCTACCAACC
>APFE030617426.1:0-12422 GCA_000404065.3 Pinus taeda | reverse complement strand
ATTCACCTATTTATTTTGCTTATATTTTTCAAGTAGAATTAAACATTTTTTTTTGAAAATAATTATCCCATATTTTATGATTTTATTAACATCTTTATATTTTCTCACTTTTTTTCTCCAATTTACAAAATTAAAAAAGACATTAAAACTATAATAATATTCTTTTTATGAACAAAATTCTCATTTCTTTGCTCCAACTAAAATCAACTTAACATAAGCAGATTGCATACTTTAGAATAATCAAGATAAAATAAATAGCTTGCATGCTTTGGAATATATTAAAGGTTAAATTTGTTGATTTCTTTTTCCTATACCCACTGAATTCAAATAGACAAACATTTTTATTATCGTTTGTTTGTAATCTTTGTTTGTAATTGCGAGGGTGAACTCCATCACTACCTTTCACTTTCCAATTTTTTTATCTCTTATAGTCTTTAAAGGACTATTGATCCAACTACTACTCTTTAAACAATAGCGTATAAGAATATCCCAATTTCTTTGTATCTATGTGGATTACTGTAACATTAATATCTATAATTTTGGAAAAATATTATGATATTTAAAAATAAATGAAATTTTTTTGATATAATAAAATAATATATAAAAACATAGTGAAAATAATTTATTTTTAAATATTATAAATTAAAATAAATTATATATATATATATATATATAAATTTAATACATAATATATATATATATGATGATTTATTGTAATAATAGAAAATTAGTTATAAATTTATGTTTAAGAATCTGATTTTATGTATAAAGGAGTTAGTAATTTCACTAGTGAAAGGGGGAGGGACGTTAAATGATTCTCTTATGGTAGGAGGGTGAGGGACATTAAATGACTCGACTCAAAAAAGTTAAAGAAAAACTAAGTGAATTACTCAAAAGTAGGAGGGCATGGGGAGGGTGCATTTCCCATAGTCAAAATATGCAAGCCAAAGGAATTATCATCTTTGGTCGAGACATGTCTCCTTTCCCAAACTTGTATAATTTAAGCCTTTGCAAGACCTTGGTTAAGGCTTTAAGGTTGCCATGGATGTATATTGTATAAAGGCTCATATGTGGTTCATTATATAATTTATAGTAGGATCATTTCTTAGTGTTCATTGTAGTATCATTTTTTAGTGTTTAAAATATGACACAAACATCTACAGGCATAATAATATTTATTATTATGAGAAATAAATAATAATATAAAAAAATTATTTTATTTTGTACTTTAATTAATATATTTTTATTTTTTCTAAGTTAAAATTATATTCATGCTTCAAAAGAGTTATATATCTAGATAGTTTGTTGACACCCTAATTTTCCACTTAGGAAACTAGATTAGTGGTAGTGTATAGAGTTCTTGCTTCTCAAAATTTGGGTCTCAAAAATCCAAACAAGAATAACAATAGGAATGTTTCAAAATTGACAAGTTATAACCACCTTGCACTCCTAGACTTATAACCAGTAGATACTATTAAAAGAAAACTAAACCAAAAAAACAGCATGAAAATTATGTTGAGTCAGATGGCTCCACCTTTATGTTGATTTTCCTTTTGAGTGGAGTTTCTTGGGAACTCGAGAGGGAAAAAATGAGATTCAATTCTTTCCATATGCATATGTTGTTCCTTCAGCTGGAGATGGAGCTCGTCTATGTACAACAATTTTGCTTAAGTTTTCCAGGTCCTTCATTTGAGAATACAACAAAACAATAAGTGATAGTAAACAAATATTTATTAATGCCTTAAGCAAAATTTCCCCACAGCCAGGAAATTGATTTCTTAAGGAAAAGCATCTGCAATAGTAATTTACTTTGCTTTCTTCTCCATTCTGCATTCTTTTCTTTATTTTCCATTCTGCAAGTGAGATTTCATTGAAGCGGTTAGTTTCCATTCAGTTTTTGATTTCAATTCTGCAATTCTTTTCAAAGCTTGAAAAAAACACAAAAGAAACAAATACACCTATTTCATGCCTCGTAGGAATAGGGATAACTTAGGAAAATTTCTACCCAATACCCCCACCACTTCAAAGAGCCAACCTTCCCTCTTCTTCGATGGTTGTGAATTGGAGGACCCCTTAGGTGAACAACCAGAGATATTTGAAGAGCCTACCAAGGGAGAAGAAGGAGAACCCATTACAACTAACCTAATGGCTTAAAATAGAAATGACATAGGAGATAGAGAAAGAATTGGGGGTGCCTTTCCCATCAGAGAAACTAATGGGGATACTAAGATGAAGAAAATAAGCCCCTCTGCTCTTCCTCATTTCCATGGCTTGACCTCAGAAGATCCAAACACTTTCTTGTTTGAGTTTGGTATCATACGCAGAACCTATGATTACACCAATGATGAGAAGAAGTTGAAACTATTCCCATCCACTCTCAAGGATGCAACTTTGCGTTGGTTCATGGGTTTACTGGGGATAGCGTCACAACCTGGGCTTAGATGCAGCAAGCCTTCAACAACAAGTATCGAGAGTACTATAGGTCCAAAGACACTAAAGAGGAAATTTTTAGGATGACCGTAGGGCATGATGAATCCCCAAAGGGTTATGAAGAAAGATTCCAGCTTAGCTACAAAAGAGCCAGGTGCACACTTGATCCTGAGTCACTGAAGCTAGTCCTACTTAGAGGGGTAAGGGAAGATCTTCTGGATACCCTAAACTTGTTAGCAGGAGGGGACATCTACCAGCTACCCTATGAAGATATCAAGATTGTCTTTAGGACCATTCTAGGGTAGCTAGGAAAAAAGGGTAGGGGTAGTCAACCTATGATAAGTCCATCCTCTTCCAATACATCCATCAAGGGTGAAATTGGAAAGATGCTAGAAGATTTCAATAGTGAGATGTTATAAACCCTTGCCCCACAGATGGAAACTATGCACATCAAGAGAAAGTAGGAGGAAATAGAGAGAGCCTTAGCCATTTTCTGCCCTAGATGCACAACACCCTAGGAATGAATGTCCATTGAATTTGATTGAGGTCATCTCAGTCTATGAAGAAAACCACTCCACATACAAGTGCCCTTCTCTACCTAGACTAAAATTTGTGTATCAGGGAACTGAAGGGGTGACTTAACAACTCTACTAGATAAATCAAATGAGACCCCATGGGCATCAACCATATATACAAGGCATGCAAGGGTCTTACCATGCCTATTGAAACCCTAGCCAGACCACATCCATTCCCTCTTGGGTGCCCCCTACTCATCCTTCCTAGTCTGCACCTCCTCCTTAGTCTTTTGCACCTCAGTACCATTCCTAGCCAACCAGCCAATTATTTCAGCCATATGCTCTGCCACAACCTCATTGGAATGCACTGCCCCAAGGGTGGAGGCCCCCATAAAACAATCCAGGGGAAAATCTTTGTGTATATGTGTTTTATGTGTTATGCTCTCGCATTGTTTATTTTCTATGTTTTAGAAATCGTCTGCAGGTAATTTTTGTACAGGGTTAAAACCTACACTATACACTCTAATATCTGTATAGTTTTCGTATAGATACCAATCTCTTGTCTTTGTTTGTTCACTAAGATGAAGAATCCTTTTAATTTCAGTAGAAATTCTAAGGATTAGATCACTATTAAGTAAATAGGAAACTGTGTATAGAAATTGATTTGGGTAGTCACTAAAATAGAATTCATTTGTATTTTTCCTAACCAGTGAGGTCCAATGAATCACAGATTGCAGGTTTCCTGGTTCATCTAACTTTTTTAGTGGAATTGAAAACATGTCTGACTGATAGAATAAAAACAAATATACAAGGATTGATGCATGTGAAGGCTCCTTCTGTAGAAAAGTTCATGAATTGGTCATGGATTGTATGTGCTAAGAACTCATTGTAATTGAAGATAATAGAAGGTTTCTCATCTTTAGAAAATATTGACAAAAACCCTAGAATGATGTCATCAACCCATTGGTCAGATTGATAACCTAGAAAATAGGAAATTATTGAAATGATTTGTTTGGTCATCTATAGAAACATTGAATCTAGGTAAGTTAGATCAGTTCTAAGCAATTCAACATTTTTAGGTAGAAAAATATCAAAACTCTTAGCTCACTAAGGGAAGGTATGATTTTTGTAGAGATCCATGAGAGATACTATAGAAAAAGGATGTGGTGGAGTTGAGGATTCAATCTGTAACATTTTAAAAATGGATTGGGATGTAATTGTAAACATAAAGTCATTATTTTGTGGAACAACAACCCTTTGTCTGGGAATATGAATTGAGGTAGGAAAAAATTCCACACGCTCAATTCATCATTGAGGTCAACGAATTTTTGTTTCATCCAGTTATGTAACTCATACAAATCAAATTCACACTCTATCTCGTAAATCTTTTACTCTTGGTCCACTAATGGAAAATGGTCTAGGTCTATCATAGGAGGGATAATGGGGTTTTCCTCAGTCATTCTGGATTTTCCATTCGAACAAGAAATTGGAAACAATACAAGGACATGAACTGATGTTTACTAGGTAATTGGTTGGCTTGTAGGTGTTGAATGTTGTGTTGTTCTGCTGAGGTTGTACTAGAGCTTAGTACACAACTTTCCTTAACATAATCTGTAAACGGGATAAAGTAAAACTATCGGTTTATTATATATAGAGGGGAATTAACCATTTCTGGGATTCGATATGGGCACGGGGTATTTATGGCAGAAACGAATACGGTTGGGTAACGATTTAAAAATTATGTAATGGGAAACGGACAAGTGGCAGCAACAAAGTGGATATGGTGGGATTAGAAACTGTCAAAATAAGTGTGGGTGGTTTCGACAATGGTGGGTGGCCGATTTTAGAGGGTGGTGGTGTTAAGTTGTGTTCAAAGGGGGGGTCCGAATTGCCTCTGTGATCAACATGTTGCTATAATAGTTTGACTTAAAATTTCTTTTTGGACCTCCCCTATTAAATGTCAGAGAGGCAGGGGGGGTGAATTTCTTTCTCCAATATTGATCGGGTGGAGAAGATCGTGGTGGTCAGTTGTTGTGCCCGCAATATCACAACACGACAAGGATGTCATTTCAATTTAAAACTTTATTACAACTTTCTAGCCATGGTATAATTGCGATTAAACTAATTAAAACAATTAATTAACTACCTAATGCGGAATTTAGTCTGGCGCACATATTTTGATTTTTCTTAGGGATTTATTTATTTTTTTAATCAATAATTTTCATTTCTTCAATTTCATTTTCTATCCCTTTTTATTTTTTCTTTCTTTCTTTTTATTTATTTTTTATTTTTTTGACATATAAATGTAAAATACAGAATATTGTTACAACATTGGGTGCATCTGGGACTGTGTTTCCCGAGAAGATGCATAGAACATGCAAATCCATGTGCCTCCTCTTCAGGTTATGGAGTCTTTGCTGTGAAAATCACATTTTCCATGAAAATGTACATAAAATCATAAATGTACAATGAATTATGGCTGTAACATTTCTTAGTACCCAATATAATGCTTGAGATATTGTCCATTGATAAGCAATGAATAATGTCTCCCTTCCATGTTCTACAGAATGAAAATATTGTTTCCTTTAACCTTTGCAATGTTGAATGGCCCCAACTAGAGATTATCAAACTTTCCATGTTTCCATTTTTCTTCTCTTCAGGTATCCCATTTCAAAACCAGAACTCCTTCCTTGAAATATCTTTCTCTAGCTTTCCTATCAAATAAAGTTTTGATATTGTTTTGATATTGACGAAGTTTGTACTGAAATTTATCTCTATCTTCATTTAATTCTATAATCTGATTAATTCTTCTAGAAAAATCATCAATTTCTTCATTTGTCTCTTGTAAAAACTTCATGATAGGGAAAGCTAACTATGTAGGAAGAATAGCCTCAGTGCCATAGACAAGTTGAAAAGGGGATTTACCTATTTCTCTTATGGGTGAAATTATGTTGGCCCAAACTGCATACTTGAAATGACTATCCCAGTTTCTCTTATGATTTTAAAGTACTTTTTTGATGAATTTTACCAAAATATTATTACATCTTTGCCAATCCATTCCCTTGAGAATTGTATGGAGTAGAATGATGCAATAAAATATGATATTTTTGGAAAAATTCTATCATTTTAACATTACTAAATCCCCATGCATTATTTGTCGCTATCTATTGAGGACATCCAAATCTAGATAATATATTTTCCTCAATAAATTTAATGATAACAACATATGTAGCATTTTTTACTGGGATAGCTTCCACCCATTTTGTAAAATAATATGTGGCAGTTAAGATCCATCTGTACTGATTGTTGGATGTTGGATGTATCTCTCCAATGAAATCCAGTCCCCATTATAACAACGGTGCGTGAATCAAAACTAGAACAAGGGGGAGCTCTGCTAATCTTTGTCTAGTAGCAAAAATATGACATGGAATGTATCTTCTGACCTTTTCTCCAACCTATGATAACAACTTTGGCTAATAAAAACTTGCTCTCAAAATCTTGTGTGTTATTGCTCTCCAAGCATAATGACCCCCACATATTCCTTCATGAAACGAATCTATAACTCCTTCTGTTTCACTCTTAGTCAGACATAGAAGTAAGATGTTTAATGATCTTTATAATAAATGTTAGCATTGATAATACAATACTTCATAGTATTTAATCTAAGAGTTATGCATTGATTTTTTTCAAAATTAGGAGGGTATTCAAAATCGTGAAGAAAGTGTACAATATCAACATACCATTCAGAAAACATAAATTTTTCCTCAATATGAAGTGGAAAAGGAGCTAAGTCTTTAGAAGAATAAGTTTCTTGTGGATTCGTCTCTCCTGAACTAGTGGAAGGTTCTTGTGGATTCTTCTCTCCTGATATCTGCATGATGGTGTTTATTTTGAGAACTTTACAATTAGTTTCAACCAATAACTTGGCTAAACCCTTTCCTTTTACTGGCTTAGTGGATTTGATGTCTAGATCAAATTCAAGAATTTTAGCTATCAGTATCCCTCTCCTACCATCTGTATCGGGTTGGGTCAAAACAATTTTGACAACATTGTTTGGGACATAGACAGTAATAGGGGAATGAAGGACATAAGATCTGAAATATTTTAGAGCATGTACAAGGTCATAGGTTTGTTTTTCAATGATGTCATATTTTAGCTCTGGATCTCTCTTAACTTTACTAAATAAAGAAATTGGCTGGTCATCTTGGTTATCAATATTCTTCTATAAAACAACAATGAAAGTGGTGTTAGAGGAAAAAGAGAAAATGCTGAAGGGTTTTGTAAAATCAGGGTTGGCTAGTACTGGGGCTTTAGAAATGGCCTTTTTGATTTGTGTAAATGCATATCTTGCCTACACTATCCATTTAATCTCATGATATTTCTTCAACATGTCAGTAATATCTTTAATAATTTCAGCATAGTTTGGTACAAATCTCCTTAGAAAAAGCTTGAATTTCCTTTTTATTTCTGGGGAGACCAATTACCTCAATAACTGAGACTCGTTTTGGATCAATTAAGACTACTTGTTTTGAGATGGTTTGGCCAAGTAACTTTCCTTTCTTTATCGAAAACAAAGATTTTTTTGGTTCAACGAGATTTCGAACTTTATGCACATGTCAAAAACCTTTCTCGAGTGCTTTTCATCAGAGTTTGAAAACACAATTAGATCATCCAGATAAATAACAATAAACTTATTGATTTTATGAACAAAATATAAATCCATTGCCCTTTGAAATGTTGCTCCTGCATTGATTAAGACAAATTGCATCCTAGAATATGTGAATGTACAGGAGGGAGTTGTGAATGTTGTTTTCTCTCTGTCTTGTAGACTTACCAAAATTTGGTTTTATCTAGAGAAACCATCTAGCATGGAAATTCTATTAGAACCTGAAACTCTTTGCATTAATTGATCCATTTTAGGAAATGGCTAATTGTATTTTAAGGATGATTTGTTCAGATTCCTAAAATCCACACATGGTCTAATTTCACCATTATTTTTTCTTACAGGAACTAAATTTGCAATCCACTTAGAAAATCTAAGAGGAACAATAGTCTTAGCATCCAACAATTTCTTTCGTTCTTTTTCTATGGTCAAAATCAAAATTGGATTAATTCTTCTTAATTTCTATTGGAATGGTTTGGCTTCTGGTCTTAAAGGTATCTTATGCTCAATAAGATTTGTATCATAAGTTTTGAGCTCATCATAGGACTAGACAAATACAACTTTATAGTTGTTTAATAGTTTGATATACTTGTCTTTTATATCCTTGGGTAAGGATGTTGAAATTTTCACATTATTAATGTCTTCATCGGTTCCAATGTTACTACCTTCTACATCCTCTTGTGATGTGTTTAATAATGAAGTTTTTAAAACATCATTATGATAAAAAAATCCTTTCAAGAGGGATTAGACCCTTGGGAATGTAATTGTTTAGCAATTGGAGGTTATTATGATCAAATATTTTGTTATGCAATTGTGAGAATTCATTTTCATGAGTTGATTTATGATCAATAATTTGTTCTTTCTCAATTTCCAAAGCTAAAAAAACATCAATTTCCTATAGGAAACTCTTCAATTGTTCATCACCTTCAAACACTTGCCAGTGTTTAAGATTCTTAGGCCTCAATTTCTAAAGGTGAAAAATCATCAATTTCCTGCAGGAAACTCTTCAATTGTTCATCACCTTCAAACACTTGCCAGTGTTTAAAATTCTTAGGGATTGAAGGCCTATATTTTACCTGAATGTGATATTGGAGTTGCATTGGATCAAGAGTTTTAAAGGACCTTGCAGAAACTGCTAGAGAGTCTACATAAATGTTATCATCTCTTGGGATTTTTGTGATGTTAAAAGCTCGGAAATAGTTTTCTACAAAATCCCATTTCTCATTTCGGTAAGATATAAGCCTAGGATGTTTTACTTGGCATAGATTTCTTACTTGTTTGACAATTAATTTAGAGTCACTCAAAACACTTAAGTTTTGAACTTTCAGACTTTAAACCAAATCAAGGCCTAAAATTAGGGCTTCATATTCTGCTACATTATTAGTAACATTGAAGTCTAACTTAAAGTATTGGTTTATGTTTTCTCTATCTGGAGAAATTAGTAGAATCCCCTCTCCAACCCCATCTTTAGAAATAGTGCCACCAAAGTATAACTTCCACACGTCATTTTTTATACATTTAGGTTTGTTCACAATCTATTCAATGCTAAGCTAGGAATTTTGGGGATCATTAGATGAAAATGTGAAGCATCCAAAATCTTGATCAACAACATAAATCAGATGATCTATTTCTTGATCATCCCTACAAACGGTGTTAACAGTAGTAGAAAATGATGAAATTAGTGACTAGTTGACTAAAAACGTTAGTCACCACAATTATTTCAAGTGAATTGCTACTAAATTTAAGCAATTTTAAGTGACTGAACTAAAAATGACTAACTTAAACATCTAATTTAGTCTAGGGATAACATATACAACTAGATAATAAGTGACTAAATTAAAAGTGACTAACTTAAATGACTAATTTAGTCTAGGATTAAAATATATGACTAGATAAGAAGTGAAAAAATTAATAATGATTAACGTAAATGACTATTATAGTCTAAGAATAAAAATATGACCAAATAACAAGTACAACAAGAATATGAATTAGTCATTTATGTTAGTAATTTTTTATTGTGTCACTCTAGAAATGGTAAATTGCAATTTTGATACCGAAGTGTTACATTTCACTACAGGGGTCTCTGAATCCATCTGCGGTGTTAAAATTTAGAGATAAAGGGGTCTCTAAATCCATATACAATGTTAAAATTATGAATACCATTTTCTCTCTAAAGTTTAACACTACAGATGGATTCAGAGACCCCCTTCTTTGAATCCATCTGCAGTGTTAAATTTAGAGACAAAGGGGTCTATGAGTTCATCTGCAGTGTTAAAATTTAAAGACCCTCATCTGCAATGTTAAACACTCTAGAAGTGAAAAATTGTAATTTTGATACTAAAGTGTTATATTTCACTAAATTTTAATGCTATAGATGGATTCAGAGACCCCCTTGAACCCCTTAAAGGAGGTCAGCTTTGAACCCATCTAC
The DNA here is from genome assembly GCA_000404065.3 of Pinus taeda. Taxonomy (NCBI): domain Eukaryota; kingdom Viridiplantae; phylum Streptophyta; class Pinopsida; order Pinales; family Pinaceae; genus Pinus; species Pinus taeda. Next base: position 2,383 of record APFE030617426.1, on the reverse strand, counting down.
AATGTTAAAAGTTAGATATTAGATGGATTCAACGACCCCCTCAAAGGGGCCTATGAATACATCTATAATGCTAAAATTATAACAATTTTATATAATATTATTGAGTATAAGTTTACAATATATAACAGTTTTACACTCCTTAACTTGGAAGGAGGAATAAGAAAGAGAGTTTGAAACTGATATTGAAGGGTTTTACGAGTTAATAGGAATTTGTTCCTCACATCTTAGAGAGACAACACACTATTTGTTGTGGGGTTTTTGTGGTGTTGTTACATACCATGGTTGATTATTGCACTAGATTCATTGAGGCAATATTGACTGTATTAATTTGAATTCAAAGTATGTTGATTAATTTAAACCTTATCAATTAATATAAATGTAGACTACTCTAAAGCCATATTATTCTATACATAATTCTACAAACGCATGCAGGGGTTGCAAAGAAGAGCTCAATTGCCAATCTTGCACCTAGGTAAAAGTTGGATTATTCTCCGCTTATTACAAATAGAGGAAACTCAATTAGCAAATAGTTTAATTATTGAAATTTAAATATAAAAAATGCATGTGATTATGTATTTTTAGTTGATAATAATTATCACATTCTTATTTATATTCCTTATTTAAACTATACAATGTAAAAGAAAAGGATTTTCTAAATATTATGATCCCAAATATGAAGATGGGCACTCAACCTAGTTTTTATACCATGGTGGATAGTTGTTTTCAAGCCAACAAGTATAAACTATGGAATACCATTTAGTTTGGAAATTATCCAATCCTAAGTCTTAATTTTATCTTTCCTTCTTATTTGTTTGTCCAAATACATTATCCCTCCGAAAAGGTGCATGCCCTTTCAACTTTGTGAATATATGCTTCACTCTCTTGGAGTGCTCAATTTCTCAAACTCGAGGGATTTCTCCATCTTCCCAATCTAATAAATCATCTAGCTTTATCTCCCATGGGGCCTCTACTTTTTCACTTTTCATTACTCACATCATGAATATCTAATGCAACCCCTTTTTTCTTAGCTTCCTCCATGGAATCCATTCTAGTTAACATGACCCTAAACATCTAGGGGATTTTATTTGTGGCTATGTTTCCCTCTACCCTATGCTTGTATTCCTAATTCCCTTATGTGCTATTTTGCAATTCTCATTGTTGTAGCTCCACCAAACAAATTCTCTTTGATAACATTGTTCTTCAATTCATATGTGGGCCTTGTTAGCCTCCTATACCAATAGGTTTCATCTGCCATGATTGTCTTGATCGAACTATGGAATATGTTCAAAACTTCTTTCTTGAGCAAAGGTGTTCCATATTCTTGAAAAACCAAAAAATCAAAAAAGTTAAAAAATGTAAAGAGGGTATACCCTAAAAGAAAAATCAAAGGGTAGAAGAAATAAAGTGGTCAAAAAGAAATGAAAGAAATGAACCCCAAGCAAAAATAGACCAGGGAAAGTGTGCAAATTCAAATGTCACTACTACTTCATTTTTGTAATAAAACAATTGTGTGCAGCTTGTCCAACCTTTGCCACAATTCATGAATAAGTCAAACTGTTTAAACTTGGCTTACTCATATTTCAATTTCATGTTGTAGATTAGAGAATAAATATCTGACCAAACAGTTTAATCTTGGCAGATAAGTAGATAGTTAGAGTTAATAAAAGGTGCTCAACAGTTTAATCTGAGCCCTTGGATGTAATAAGGGTAGAATTAGATAGATTTTCCTTGTGAAAAGAAAAAATGTTGATGATGGTTTGCAAGTCTAAATTCACCCTAATAAAGAAGAGAAAATGGTAGTATTAAGTAGATAGGGTAGGTAGATGGTGCTGCAAAGTGTTATATGATGAATGATGCTGCTACATGTTTTTGATCCTTTACTTTCATCACAAGTACTAAAGCAGGAAATACACTGGAAAATCACAGCAAGCAAAGTCAAACTCATTAACCTCCCTCATCACTTTCCCCTCAAAAAATTTTACTAATTTCCCCCAAAGTACTAAGGCATTTGGAGATCAAAGGGGCTCAAGGCATTTCCTTGACCTCTGGAGGGACTGGACCCTCAGCCTAATGATCAAAAAGACCTAAGTACTTAAGATAATCCATCATTATAATCTTCCATCTTTAACTTTGTCCTAAGTAAAATCCTATTTTACTTAGGAAACTCATGCAAAATTCCATAAAAATCCCTCAAGGTAACTTGTTATTCTAATTTTAAGTGTTGAAGATAAAATATTGCAATTTACTTCAGAAGTTATCACTTTCTTAGATGTGCAAAAATATTTTGAGTTTCCTTGTCCTTTGTCATATTTTACATTTAACTCTATTATACTAAATCCCTAATAAAATACCTTATCCTAAGTATATAACTCCCTTTTTATAA
>APFE030617423.1:0-20507 GCA_000404065.3 Pinus taeda | reverse complement strand
ATTAAGATTTTTAGATCAATACCACACAACACAAGCATAAAAATTTTTCCACTAGTTTACTTGTTTTTATCGCTTATGGCCAATTCTTAACATGGTACTAAAGCATCTTTAGTCTTAAGGGCCTCGCAATTCTATGATATATTTGCATGGAGGAATTGTAATTTTCAATTGACGCTTGAGAAGTTTGATAATTCTAACTTGAAATAGAAGCCACAAAAGTGACCCATGAGCGATTCAAAATCTACCATGATGGATTGTGTATCTTCTCAGCGTTCTAAAGAAATCTAGTTTCTAAACTACAAGATTGTAAGGCTCATTAACTATCTCACAATCTTATTTTTAAGCATATTACATAATATATTGTTTTGTATGCCCGTTAATTGTGGATTTAAACAAATTCCATGGCTCTAATCCATGGAATGACATATCTATTCTAAAATATAAATTATTTATTGAAATAAATTATTGAAATGCATATTGGTGTGTTGTATATTGAGAAATTTCCTCTGTTGTGTGTACTATTTTTTGAAGGTATTTCACTTTTTTGGTTTTATTATATGAGGCTGAAAACAATGAATATTTCATCTCTCTTATGAATAAAATTGGTTTGGTGTATGCAATGGGTACCACATCTCATTTATGGACTGAAACCATTTTTTTATTTGGATTCCATGGTAGATCAAATCTATGTGAAAAATAATATGTTTGGCATCATTTAATATTAGTCTTGGCTATAATGATAAAATAAATCAACTTGTTAGGACCGAAAACAAATATGTGGTTCTATTGTATGGTGACATAAAATGTTCACAAACATCTACCTCCAAGATTCAAAATCTAATATTGAGATCCTTCATATTGATTTTATTTATTTGATGTAATATCCACCCTTCATGACCTAATCCCTTCTCTCTATTTTATATGTCACATAACATTTCATGTTATTGATTTCTTTTCTCACTATCATATTCATCCATCTCGTATATATAGCTTGCAACAAATTATACATTGTGGAATCCTTCAAGTATTCACTACTTCCCATGATGATGAAGATCTTGATAGAAAAACAAATTTGAAACCACAGTTAATAATTCTCTCGTCCATTATCATCATCAGTGAGATATGACACTCATATGGAAGCAGAGTGATCCTATAGTTTTTTCTTCAAATAAGATTTCAGATGAAGATGTGAGTTGATCTTTGCATTTAGTATATTTTGCAGTCCTCTTGTCAAAGGATCAATCTCACCTCAAAATATTTGAGGATGTCTTGATTACTTCAACACTTATGATATAGAATTCTAGAGGATATCCTTCACTAGATCCGGTTCTTTTGGAATAAACATATTCATCAACTTTTCACTACTTTCTATGATATTTCTCCCATTGGTAAATATATTTTTAGCTTGGCAATGTCTCCTTTAGTGGTAGCCATGTTTCCCTCTCTTATGTCTTTTGATCTCATTTGATTGACAGTATGTAGTAGACCATAGGTGTTGAAGGAGCTAATTTCATGTATCCTAGGGTTTTAAATGTTGAAATAAATTTCTAAACAATGCTTAAGGAAAATTTTAACATTCTTTGAGCATGAGGCATGTTGGTTCAAATCTAATTATAAAAATGACCAAAAATTAGTTCTTCAAGGGGAAAGAAATGTGCAACATAAAAGGTATTAGAAACTCATCGCATGATTTTAAAGCACATAGGTGTGCTCTATTGCAATAGTACTATGAATTATTTTTGTGCCATCTTTTTAGACCTCGCGTTCGATGAATTTCAAGATTTTAATCCTTGTACATATTTGAATCTTCTAATGCCCACATTTCTTCATGACTTATTTTTTACCAAGGGACATATTTTAGCTTTTGTTATGGTTTAATACTTTGACATAAAGTATTAATTTATATTGAAATTTTATACAATTTGGAGTGATATGGGTTTGGGAACTTTTGATGAAAGATAAGTATGAGATAAGTAGAGGCATTATTTTATGAAGCTTTTATGACCAATATTTGGTGTATCAATTTGCGAAGAAAAGTAAAAAAATTGTATAATGAGAGATATAAGGAATATCAATTTCTAAAAGGAATTTTTATCCGTGTTCATGCTTTTAAAGAAAATCCTTAAATGCTAATAAACAAAAATCAAGGTTTCTTAAGCACAAAAGTAGGTTGAAGATAAAGGTTATATTGGTCATTAAGGACTTCTCATGGTATTTGGGTACATTTGTAATCAGGACAAGGATATTCTTAATAAAATGAAATATATTTTCTCCTTTCCCTAGGCCACCCTGAAACTGAATAAGGGTGTCTAGGGTATTTTTTAATTACAAGATATATTGTAACAAGACCTTCATAAAATTGAATAAGGAGGTCGAATGAGCCATCAAAAATCTAGTCATTTTAATCACACTTCACGGTGCACAATTAGTAGTACCTGAAACCTTTATGTAACATAAAAATCAAGAAAATTTTATCAAGGGAATGAGTGCAAGTAAGCAAGTACAAGTGAGGAAGTGAGTGTGTTAAGTACAAATGGGCAAAGGATGAAATCACTTGCTAAATGCATCTCAAGAAATTAAATATCTGTAAAAGTGCAACCATGAATTGCATAATAAAATCAAAGTAATTGAATGGAAATTATAGCAAAAAAAATAAAGTCCATAATTAATGAAATGGTTGAAACACGAGTAGCTACAAAATATATAAAAAATAAATAGATATGAAGAATTGATTTCTTAATGCTCTTTAGACTAAATTAAGAGAAAAGAAGGGTTATATTGATGATATGGATTATGCAACACTTACAATGAAAATAGATAAAATTTGTGATACAAAAGATCTAATAGAAAACATTAATGCATCTTGTGATACAACTGAATTCATGCAGACAACAGATGCAAGTTGTGGCACATAAGAGCTAATAAAACAAAGTGATTCAACATATGATACAAAGAGCCTTATTCAAAAGTTTGTTGTGACATGTGATATTATTGAAATAATGGGAGAAAAATGATGTAACTTGTGATACCCAAGACATAATACAAGTGATTGATACAAAATGTGGTATAAATGACTTTATGAAATCAATGAATTAAGCACAGAATATCAACAATGTAGAAATTGTGAAGAAAAAAATAAAAAGAATTTTTTTCCAAGATGGTTATCAAGCCTTTGGAAGAAATCTCATTCAACAAAAAAAGGGATGGATCGGGCTACACCAAAGATGATAGATTTTGTATTTTGTATTAATCCAAACCAACTTAGTTTTTTAGTGCAATATTTCTTGATGAAGTGAAAAGAGTTGATAGAAAGTTCCAACATTATCAAAGAAATAATCACAAGGAGAGTCAACATTTTTTATCCCCATCCTTGTCTTCATTGTGGGAATACAAATCATATATCAAAAATATGTTGAAAGAAGAAGAAACTACATCAATATTACTGCCTATTTGAAATAGAGATAAAGATAAAAGAGTTAAATAATGTACTCTACACGGCTAAAGGGGTGGAGCACAATACTAAAATAAAATCTCTTGCACCTTTTGGGGGGGTTAATTGTTGAATTGAAGTTGGTAGATTAATTAGTGGTTGTCAAAAAACCACCACCTTGTTCAAAGAACATGGTTAGTGGTCAACAAGAAAAGCCACCACGTAAAGAATCCAAGCCCAACCTAAGTTACTTTCTAAAAATGAACGATTGAAAAACTTATCACCTTGCACCTAATAAAGGGAAGCATCAAATATAAAGCTTCAAGTTTTGAACTATTATCAATGATTTCAATTAGAATTTTAGTCCAAAAATATTTTCAATAGAATTGTTTAGACATAACAATCATTTACTTCTATACATTCAAATATTGGCAGTTTTTGAGTGAGATATTCATTGAAACTATGTTCATCATATTGAAGATGAAAAAATTTATTGGTAAATGCGTTGTTCAATGATTCATACTTGTGATTGAGGGGGAGAATGTTAGACTATGATTCCTTAAACAAACACAAAGTGTGAGAATACAATTTTTATGACTTGTAATTCTTATATTGATGAGGTATCATGATGATCCATTGATGAGTTGTGAGTGTGATCTAGATCTAGAAGATCTAGAATGTCCACTGATGAATTATAAATTAATATTTTAAGATCAATACAACACAACCCAAGAATTAAGAATTTTTTTCCAATTTGCTTACTTGTCTCACTAGTGGTTAATTCTTAACATGCATGTGTTTCCTCTAAAGGGAGTTGATCCAATGCATAGAAGTAGTTTATGCACCACAATGCACTAGTCCATATTAGAGAAAAGTAGTAAGAAAGAAATAAATTATTAATTAAGGATGTGTTGTTATTAATTCATAGGTATATCATATGTGAAGGAAGGTTTAATTTATTATTCTTGTATCATAGTAGTCTTTTGTTCCACTTAAAGTATGAACAAATTCTTAAATTACCATATTTCTTTTCGAAAATCCTTAGTAAAATGGTTGCTTATGTGCAAAACCACATTGCAAGAAAAGAGAGAAGTATATATCATAATTGTTTAATAGTATTTCTTGTAATAGAGGAATTGAAACTATATGGGTTGACATGGGATTCCTGTATTAAGGAAAGAACGTTTTAAACTAACTCTATTTCATAATCAAAGGAACCAATCAAGAGGCATCCTCATATAAAATTTTTGATGGTTTATTAGAAGAAAATAAGGCAAGGGTTTCATATTCTTGTCCTTCTCATATAGAGATAAATACAATGTCATTTAGTAATAAAAGGGTTGTCTCTCCTCAAGAAACCCTAGCCATGGGGATTTCATTTATGAGAAATATGACTCGTGCTATAAAAATGATGGAAGCTATAGAAAATATATCACCAAATGACGTAAAAGTGTTCTATTCTCATGCATATATTTCAACAATAAATTTCATGAATTCTCTAAGGAAGTCTATGATGAAATTATTAAATTTAAAGCCATAAAATGCATAAATGTCAATTATGATGATGGAGATAGTAAATTACACTAGAGACACAATAACACAGGAGGTAACATTTAATGAATCCTTTAACTCCATTAAAAATTTAAGCATAAAACTAATTAAAGAAACTAAAGGAGTTTTTGGTTGTGTTATATTCTTTCTATGACTACCCCACGTGCGGGGGGCAAGAGCCCCCACTATACGTTACGTTGGACGTTGTTGGGGGCTCACAGGGGGGGAGTTGCACCCCCCTATCAGGGGTATGCAGGGGGGTAGTATCCCCCCTACACAGGGTCTGGGGCAACACCACGAGAATTTTTTTTGGACCCTATATTAGGTGGGCAGACCTACCTATGGTTTTATGCATGGATTTCACATGGTTTTGGACACGATGGTTTTATGTCCATGGTATTTTGAGATTCGGTCAAGAGAACTACAATTATGTTCTAATCAAGGGTTAATGGATTGGGGTTTATAAATGCTTCAACATGTATATATATGTATTGCAACATTGAAAGGAACATAATGAAAAATCAATCTGGTAGTCCCAGTTTTAGGATCCAGGGGAAAATATCTATGTATATTTGTTTTATGTTTTATGTTCTCGCCATTGTTTATTTTCTGTTTTTAGAATTCCTATGTAGGTAATTTATGTACAGGTTTAAAACCTACAAGGAGTTAGAAAAACAAATCATGAAATTGAGATGTTTGATACTGAGAGGGAGGGGGGTGAATCAATATTCTTGTTGACCAAAATAAACTTTAAATTTAGTTATTATTTCTTATTCATTTATGGAACAAAAATAACAACAAAAAATCACATAATTAGTTGAATACATAGAACAACATATATTTAATGTGGAAACCCATAAAGGGAGTAAACCACATATAGTTTTTATTTTCTTTAAATGACTATTGTAGGAACTGACCTATAGTGACTAAATTCACAAGAACTCACTCACAAGATATAGCTATCCCATTTCTAATTTTGGAGGATTTGACATACTAAAGACACTTATCCCCAATGTTTAGTAGGCACTTGACTACCAAGAACAAAAATCACCAATTAGTGTTGTTCAATTGTATAATGCTTTCTTGTCATCACTTTGTGCCAAAACTAAAACTGTTAGTAAATGCCTTGTTTATATTACCTTCATTATCTTATTTCACGTTCATTGAGACATTATGGCTTATGTACCATCTGATAACTCTTCCCGTTTATTATTTGATATGTCTATTAATTTTCTTTCTTCACGACACCATCAACAACAATTAAAATTATTTCTCTTCTATATTTATTGTTTAGATCCTTCCTTTACCGTGGGTATAGGTACATGGATTTACCCATGTAAATCTTTACTTAACTCTATCAACACATAATGTCGTATCAACCTTTGAATTAATTAATGGTGTTGAAGTTCTCAATCCCCTTTTCGTTTGGGTCTTTTTGCCATATGACCACATGTTGAAACAAAGAGTCAGTCTTGTCATTCTTTTAGTACCAAATGCAAATCTCTTGAATCCTTGTGACCTTTGTTAAGTACCATGTCCTTATATATTGTAGAACATTCGAGACTATAGGGATCCATCCCACACCTTAACCTATTCACCATGCTCTCCATTGGATGGTGGAGAAGTGGATAACATTCCCATGCTAGTTCCAAAATCTAGGAGATCCAACGTATGGCTCTCCCCTCTCTATGCACTAGAATTATATTATTGTGAGGTTGAATGGTCAAATAGAATTTTCCACTTTGCGTTAATTCAAGTATCTAATAGTTTTAGCTATCATCAATTTCTCTCTTTCCAACTACTTGTTTGGCCCAAACATTATATTCCTTGATTCTCTTATGGATATGGATTCCAGAAACACACCAAACACAACAAAGTTCTTAACGCTAATATCCCTTACAAGACATCCTCCTAGCACAAGTCCCAAGGCCCTGCCATAACATATGTTATGTCACTACCACCTCATCTACTACATTACTATTTTCTACTTATCATGTCATATCATTACCACATTACTCTCTACCATATGTCATGTCCTCCTCCTACCATGCCATTAACCTACTTGCCATACCATTACCACTTTAATGCCATATCATCTTTCCATGTCAGTATGGTGCCACATGTACTACCCCAGCATTATCATGCCATTGATTGTGCACTTGTTTATGGTAACAAGTGTCACATGTGCTACCACGTCATGTTGGGTAAATCTAGTGTTGATCTGTAACAACATCACCTCACATTTACCCACTTTAACCTACTCACCAAGGTAAACATGATATGAGGTTTACTATGACATGATCTAACCTCCAAGTTCTAGTTATGGAAGAGTGTTATACTAACCAGAAACATAGTGCCATTCCTACAGGACAATAGATCACCCAGGTGTCTGACAAAACCACTAGTGATCAATACATGAGATGGAAAATTTTCTTCTCAATATTTACATCCCAACCACATGATTGACACACTGTGCATGCATTTGGAAGGCTCCAACCGCATGCATGAGCCTTCATCATGTGGTTATAACCAAAATTCTCCAGTTCAGATGGTGTAGTTAAGAGATATGGGATACCTTGTCAGGGATAAACTACAAACCACTTCCCAAAACAACCCAATACTCTCTATAACTTAGATATAGGATATTAACAATTCTAAACAATGAATGCTAAGGCTAGAACTTGCTTAAAGCATTCTAAGCACATGATAAACATTTCATCAAACATATAGGAAAATAGTAGCTATAGGTCATGAATGCATATCTGATCATGAACATATTAACTTCATTAGTGAATCATCAAGAAGACTCAATTCCCTCTCAAGATACATGCAACAACATTTGTTAGCCCGTGAATCCATTATTTTACTTATCAAATCATAAGAAAGATCCATGGTAAGAGAAAATAATTTAACCATGTTTATAACCATCATATAACCAAAATAAATCCATGACAAGCTAGTCATAAAATAAACACAATAATTAATAGATGTTCTTATTTATCACAATAGGAAAATATATCATATTAATCAAATGAAAAATCCAACCAAGTCAGGGACTTCCACATACCACCCGACCATAGATTGGGAAAAATAAAATCTATCTTTTAGCCAATCACCACCGTGACATATTCCAAGCATGAATGTGGGATGACATGGCTTAAACCAAGATAGAACCAACCAAGGCTTCCAGAGGAAAAACCACCTCAACCCTCAACCATAGGGATTTCACCTAAGCCGATCCATAAATCACTGATGCCAGAAGAAGCTTGGAGGCCTTCGACTTCCTTCCTAGATCCAAAGCAATTTTCTTGTCTTCACCCATCCATCAATAATTCTATGAGAAACACCATCTCCACCCTTGACCCTTGCTAATTTTCATGTGACCACCTCAACCAAGATCCAATTCTACCAGTCATCCAAAGCTTAAACAAAGCAAGGAACCCACAATACCATGGTTATCCAGGAAAATCCCATGCCAATGAAAGAAAACATAAACCATATATCATTGCATGCACCATTCATCAAATCCATGCATGAAAAATCAAACATGCACAATGTTACCTACAATTCCACAATTATCTTATTCCCTTATTTTCTATCGTCTAAACTCCCTCGTTTGTTTCCTTTCTCATTCCTTGCTTGCTTGTGTCCCAGTTCTCTTTCTCTTGGAGTTCAATTTTTGAAAACTGATCAAAACTTAGCCCAAAATATATCAATTGTTTCTCTCATACCTTTTTATCATTGATGTCTACTCTATTCCTTTCCATTTTCCATTTTCCTTCATTTCTCTCTAATTTCCCTTACATGCAAATTTATGTCTCTTCACCTTCTTTTTCTCCTGTTTTCCTGTATTTCCTTCATTAGATTCCATTTATTGCCTCTTTTTCTTTTCCAATTCCTTTGCTAATTTCCATAGCCATTAATAAATCACAAGTGATTCCCAATATAATGTTTTCCCACCATTAAGCTTGGAATACATGTCCCATGACCTTGGTTTTATTTTTCCTTTTTACATGGAAACATAACCCAGGCCTATTACAAACCCCTCCCCCTTGGGGGAACACCATCCTCAGTGTTCTATGAAAATTATGTCCTGCAAAACATACTACTTATGGAGATTTATAAACACAACTCGATGTTATTTTTACAATGAAAACTATTGAAACATGACAAGCATACTACTTATGGAGATTTATAAACCTAACTCGATGCAAAATTTATAATGACAAACACATATATACATATGCACATTTTCTCTAACCTTAAAATCAAAGGATATTATGCCTACATCAGCCATAAGGGAATCCATAGGCTCACACCTTCCACCGTCAAAAGTAGTACTAGGGATTCACCTCAATCATAGGAAGTCCTAAATCCATTACTAAGATCAAAGTTCACATCCAATATCCAATGCTACAATCCTTGCGCTACCTTCTACTCAGTCAACAAATATAGGCTAATTGTTTTTGGGCACACTCCCAATGTGTGTTTGATTCCAATAAAAAATGCTACTGACCAAAACAAATTTATTCCTCGACCTTCCCTTCTTGTCTTCCCAATCCCTTGGGAAATTTGGTCACTCCCTTCCATGCAGTCACTCACCTTCCAAGTTCCCTAACATCCCCTTCTTTACTTCCTAGTCCCTCGGGTGATCCATCCCTTGGAAATGTTTCCTCACATTGGAAGGTCTAAAAAACCCAGACATACCTCTACCTCAAAATCATCATATTGGTCATAACATGCTTATAGAAATCAATGGACACTATTGGGTATCAATGTCCCACCATAACCCTTCTCTTTAAGTGATTTACCAACATACGTTTTCCTATTCCAATTATATATATTGTTGCTGCTAACTCTCTTGTAATTAGTTCTAACCACCTAACTAGGCAATTTCCATACTTTCTTGTACCAAGAACATAATTTCCATTACACTAAAAAATGAATTGTAATAAATTCAAATAATACCTCATTCATATCTCGTCAATAAGGTGACACTTGTAATTCTATTTTATTCCTATCACAATAATTCAAATTAGCCCCTTGATCAAATCATCATGTATAAGCATATCACGTCCAGTTAGCTCAAAACTTAACCATCATAAATCAGAATCCTATATTATGTTCATAATTTGAAATTAAAATTGAAATGAAATACTGATACTTATCTTTTAGATTGTTCTTTCCTTGGTCCTTTTTTCTTTGTCCTCTTCGTACACACATTAGATTGGTTTCCAAACCCAACAGGCACTAAGTTCCTTCTCTTATCTTCTCGTCTAAAGCAACAAGGGAATCCAGAGACTATACCACTTCCTCCCCCAATATCAGAAATCAATTTCATCTAAAGAATATACCACCTCTACCTTTAATATTAACAACTCAAGGTGGGTCTTTTCCCAAGCTGTTCAAGGCTCCCAGGAATACTATCTCAACCCACAATCTTTAGGGAACCCAAGTTTTATAGGGCTTTAACCCATAGCCTACAAGGAACCCAAAATTTTATGGGGCTCCTACCCACAACCTCCAGGGAACCCAAGTTGCTACAAGGTTCTATCCCACAACCTCAAGGGATCCTAGGTACCAATCTCCTTCACAACATGTACACATTAACACAGTGTACAACACAATACATACATGTACACATAGTACCAAACAAACAATACACATGTCATAATACAATGATTGCACACATGACACAATACAACATGTACACAACACAACATGCACACAACAACAACACTACACATCCAAAGACTACACTATCTCTATTAGGCAACATTACCTCTAATGCCTTTCCCATGTCTTACTACTTGCATTCACAACCCAATCCCATGTCTATGGCTCTTTCCACTTATACATGCTTGTCCCAACATGATGCAGATCACATTGCTTTCATTCTGCTGATGTTTCCTTCAACATATCTTTCCATAACATAAACATAGGCATAGTTATAACCACATAATATCAAAATCATATTAACGTGATAGTAACCTTGTAGATATTCCAAGGCTACTTTGCCCACTTGATTCCTTATATACCATGAACATTTTCATACCATTCACCTGCATAAAGAAATCATTCTTCAACAAGAATGATCCTAGACAACCCTGTCATACAATGGAATTCATGCATACATATATGTGTTACTAGTGTTTATAAGATAAAGATTAAGATAATGCCATTACTAATAATTACAATGATCACAACATAATTACTAATGTTTATAAGATAAAGGTTAAGAGAAATTCCTTTATCCATGCAACGCATGCACAACATTGAGAACAAGAGTTCCCAGCTTATCCAAGGCATTTGTTACCTCAGATCCATGTACTTTACCTCTCTTGTTACCTTTCTCATGACTATCATACTATTGACCATTCGCCCCAATGGACCGAACAACCTGATTGGTTGTCATATTCTTTCCTCCAGCTTACCTTTATCAATGCACTGGGCTTCTTCTCAATCTTATATTACCTGTTGGGTTCCACTCATCTCTCCTTGTGCTCCATTAACTTTCCTCTTTCCCAACCAATTCCTAGGACCCTCAAAACATAAAAGGAAAGAACAATAAGGAAAGATAAAGAAAACAAGGAAAATAGAAAAATCAAACAATAATAAAACCCCACAAATGAAATGGCATGGCCATGCACCAATCATAGTGAAAACTACAAATCAAACACAAACAAATCACAAAACGTTGATAGCAAAAAACTTTCAATAGACATCATGACTCAAGCCCCATGGGTTCCTAGTGTGTCAAAGGGTTCATGAGTGAAATCTCAACCCATGCCTTCCTCAATATCTATGGTAGTGTCTCCCTTCATCATAATTCCATAAAAACACAACTGTCAGTGCATTAATAAATATAATAATAGATCAATTACCTTTCCCAGTTGTACCTAGTGCACTACCCTGCAACTAAACACCTACACATGTCATCTCCCAAAGAATTCCAATTATCGGACAATTCATCTATAACTAGAAATCATTTTTTATGCCCGCATCTGATCAACCATCTTCCATGTTGATTCCTTGGACCCAAGGTGCTTCCACACAACTTAACTTTCTCTATTTCATAGTCGTGGAGCATGAGCTCCTTTCGTTGCAAGATGCATTGAGTCTCTTCTTGTAACTCTCCCTTTGGTTCCTCCTTCCATCTCAATAATGGATACATGATGATCTTCCTACCTATTATACACTACTCCATATATTTGGGGAATGCTCATGCCTACTGTGAGCTATAAATATGAGGCTTGCCTTGCTTTCGTCGTGCCACTTTGATACAAAATACAATCATTCCTATGATGATCTCCACCATAGGTTCAACATCGCAATGGTTCTTTGCCATTTACTCTATTTTGTTGTCCCAGAAGTTGAGACCCCTGTCCTTTCTCAACTCCCTTGAACTTCTTACATTTGAAAATTTAGCGAGAAAAATAACAGTTTGATTTTCCTTGTTCAAATAAGAGAAAATCAAATTTCCTGTTTCAATAGATAACTTGTATGAGTTAACTTGAGTGACATGGATTTTGTCACTCAGTTAGCATAGATAATTTGAGCTGGAAGACTCGAGTTCAGTTTGGTATGAGTGATTGCTAATTTCTAGCAATCTAATTTGGTTAAATTGAGTTATTCTTAGTTAAACTAGTTCTAACTGTTGAAGGAACTAGTGGAAGGTCAAGTTGTGTAGTGTGACTTGAGTCACACTAAGTGATCAATCAATTACCCATTTGAGGTGGAGGTTCCAAGGAAGTGTATTATCAATTGTAGAATATTTCGAGGTGTACAGGTGGTGCATGCAGTCAGAGGATGAGCCTAAAGGACCCGCACAATCAAATGGAGGAAAATTCATAATTAATTGGGGCCTAATTCTGCAAGGAATAGTGAATCAAAATAGGAGCTTGGAGGACAAGAAAATTGGTTATGTATTGACCAGAGTCAGTCAACCAGGTTGGTGGATAGACTATACACTTGTAGGTTGTGCTCAAGCTTTAGAAAGCATATGTATTCATCCATATACTTTTACTAATACAATACAGATACAAAGGGGTTTTCAGCAGTTACTTTCCCCTAGATAAATCTTTGTGTATATGTGTTTAATCTTGATGCGTGTTTATGATTTGTGCTTGTGATCGTGAATTGAATTACATAGATGAGTAGAGTAGATTTGTGTCTTATGTTTTAGTAAATTACATGAGCTATTTTGTTGGCTTGAGGGGGCTTGGACCTAGGTTCAGAGTTAACTGCGTTAACCAACAAAACCCTACACTACTGGCCCTTTCAGAAGCAACCCGTTTAGCGCAGGTTGCAGTCTCACCAGAGGTAGTATTGAGGGATGATAGAACCAGGTTTCTACATCCAAAAGGCTATGTGATGTGGCGTTAGGGATTTTATTCAATTTCAGGTCTGATCTGACCTCCACGAACCCTTATCCATGAAATTCCCAAACTTAAAGTGATTTTTAGTTAAACAGAGTTATGAACTTCCTAGATCATGTGCACATAGTTGCAGGGGCCTGTGTACTCAGCTGTGGACTTACCAAGGTATTTACGCACTCAGCTACAGGATCCTTCCCCTTCGCCAAAAATAAAAAATATCATACTTTTACAGACTCAAAACATATCAAATCTCATTATATTCATTGATTCCCCCTTAGAATCTCTAAGACACCCTTTTATATACTTTTTCCTATTACAATACCATGGTCCCCAAACCATGGGTGGATCTCAAAACAATATAAAACTGAGGGGCTTTGATCTTCCTAAATCCCTTGACTCATAGTGACCTATGCTACTCGCACTCCACTCCTCAAATTGCGTAGAATTTATAGTAACTTATAAAAAATTGACCTACGGGACCCCATCCCAATAGGCCCCCAACATAAAGATGTGACTTGTCCCTGAGTCACTCTTCTGGTATATCCTCAACACTTGCCTTGAGGCCACTGAATTCAGACTTCAAGGCTTGAAGTTCTGTTGTACTCTGCACGACAGCCTGCCAAACTTCTTCAATCAAATTTTCTATAGTTGGCCCTGTGGCTACTAAATTCATCATCCTCTATGTCTGTTGAAGGACTTTTGGCAATGACCTACAAGCAAGTCACAGTCTCACTTGAAATGGTTATGGGAGGTTGTAAAACCAGGTTTCTATAGCCATAGTGATATGTGCATTGTGGTACCTGTGTGTTTACTTATGTCTTAGACATATCTAAAACTTCACATGCATAAGTAACTTTGCAATGATGATTTACTTCAAATATTTGCACTTATCGCATAAACATATCAAAAAATAGTATAACATGTATTCTTTCCCATAATTCAGTAAAAAGCATGCATAACAATATGTATAAACAAAAATAATAAACACATATACATAATATTTTTCTGAAACATCTTCTTCTTTTATTAAGATAGATCTTCAATACATACAACTTCTTCGACCTATGCACCCATCTGCAGGTGGTCTGCGCACTCAATTGTAGACTCTTCAAGGACTCCACACACTTAGTTGTGGAGCCTTCTCCTAAAGCCCAAAATATATACTAAAGACAAAAAATATCAATGATTCATCTATGACTTCTCTCCTGTATTACTTTTGACAAGGCACTATATGCCCTTATATACATTTAATTAATACAAGACGATGGTCCACATACCATAATTCTGACAAAACAATTAACTAACACCTAATACCCATTACAAAGTGAGGGGCTTTGACCCACCCCAAATCCCCCAACATCGCATGGTTAATATAACTTTGTGGACTCTGTGCGTTCTGCTCCTCAAAATGCGAAGCCTTTGACCAAAACTGGACCAGGTTGGGTTGTGCCCAATAAACCTCATTACTCAAATGAAGAACTTTTAACCTTGGCTTCTGTAAGCAAGCATTAGAGAGGAAGTTAATCCTTTTGGAGAGTGAGCGAGTAATGGCTTAATGCTCCACTATTGGAGCTAGTGTTTTTCATTGTATCAATGAACCTAAGAACTTACGCTTAATATTTGAATCTCATTGGGCTGACATATTTTCATGCATATATTGTCAATGTTTTAAGACTATTATTTGGATTTTTGCAGTATATGTTTGCATTCATATGTACTAAATAAATTGAACTATTTTGATGGCTTTGGTGCTCATCTTATTGAATATGTGTTGTACTTGTTTTAATGATCGTTGCACCTATGCAAATTATTTTGCTTGATGACTAAGGGTTCTTTCATATATAGGCTTGTGTGTCTTTATGAGATTAGTACTAATACTTTTCTCCTAAAGGCTCACTTTCATTTCCCTCTAGATAGAACCTTGATACACTTGCAATTGAACATTTGACAAAGAATACTTACTTGCTCATTCAACAGTACAGGTGCATTTATCTCTTTTACTAATTACCACAACCAAGGAAAATATTTAAGTACAATGGAAGTTGGGCCATATTTCCTGATGGGTCTCTTATGCCAAATGGTGTGAGGTCTAATTGAGACTTCATATTAGGAAGACCCCCTTGTATGTTGGCAAGATCCAACACCATTAACATTTTGGCGCTAGAAGGAGGGAAACCTTTTTATGGCTAACAATTCACCTCAGCCTATCAAGAAATATTCTATGAAAGGAAGTAATGTTTTGAGTTCTACTCTAACTCATACTATTGAGACAGGAGAATCTTCTCATATTGGTCTAGAATAAGCTTTTGAAGTTACTTACGACCAACTCTGAACAATCCGGCCCATTACTCATTAGTTTGCGAGAGCTCTAGGCATACTTCCTACTACTAATATTCTTCCTGATAAGCCGACAAAGAAAGAGGTAATCCTTAGGGGTGTATTGGTTTCTTCGGAGGAAGATTTGGTCATTGTAACCCTTTAAGAGTTAGGTGATTCTACAAAAATAAAAAACCAACAAGCCAACTTTCCACTTATTGAGGAGGATTTGGATGGTGATAGGGAATATTTTCAGTTTTCTGACAAGGAAAAACATGATTATAATAAAGATGTAAATGGTGAAGGAGAATAATTTTCAAATTCAGAAGGAGAACAAGAGGAAAAAGGAGAAGACATGGTTGATCAAGACTTTGATTGGATTGCCTAAGAGACACTTTCCCTTCCATATAATCTTTATAAGACGCCAAACACTAGAAGAAGGTTCTTTCAAAATTTTATCCTAACAAGAAGACGAAGTATAAAGACCATATTGAAGACTTTTACATGCATTTGAAAATTCTTGAGGTACATTTTGATGACGTTGCTTGTAGAAATTGTTTCGTACACTCTAGAAGGTAGAGCATCAATATGGTACCACAGTCTTCCGCCTAATTCAATTTGCAATTGGAGGGAGTTCAAGAAGTTGCTTTTGGATAAATTTGTGGATAACAGGACTCTTGCCATGTTGCTGAAAGAACTCAAAAATATGAAGATGGGTGATAAAGAAAAGGTGGAGGGTTTTAATCAAATATTTAATCATGTATTGAATAAGTTTCCTGTAAATGTTCAACTACATGATACAATCACTAAATATCATTATCCAACTACCTTGCCAACTAATATTTATGTATTTGTTAACAGAGTTGCAAAGGATACTTTGGTTTTAAACTTTGCAGAAGTAATTGCTGTAGAAAAGGACTTGGATTTTAGTAGAGATATTGACAATGGTGAAGATTCTAAAGAATCCAAAGATGCTGGTAAGAAATATGAAGCTACTAAAGCCAAAGAGAAAGATTCTTTTGATATGAAAAGTTTGGCCAAGACTTTGAAGTCTCTTACAAACAAACTATTTGAATTAAAGAGATGTTGAGTGAGGAATTTACCAATAACAGGTCCTTCGAGCATCCTTTATTTAACAATAATAACAATTATCAACCAACTACATCTACCCAAAGCCCTAATTCGGTGTTTAATGTTGAAACTTGCAGTATGGATAACCACTACACCTTCCATCAGGAGAAGCATTCAGAGAAAACATGTCCCCAATGGAATCACAATATGAATGTTGTGATGACTAACTTTGTAGATACCTTATTAGCATATGAGCAGTATGAGAAAAGTGAAGAAGCAAATGAACCTATAGTGACTAAATAAAGTTCAGGTGTTGGACACCCAGTTAATGCATTTCATATAACATTGATAAACAAAGTGTTGATGAACCACTAGTGAGTGAAGCTCCCCCTCAGCAAACAACTGGAAAGTATAATTTAAGGATCAAAGGACCTATTTTTGAGCAATAGATTAAAAGTAAATTATTGAGAAGGATTATATCACCTTATAATCTAGCTCAGAATTCGTAGAAAAAATCAAGAAGTGCTCCTCATTCAAATAACACTTCCACAAATAAAAATTCCATCACTCTGGAAGCTGCTAACAAAGATACACCTCTCGACACTTTAGCATAGCCCATTAAGAATGAAAGTATTGATTATAAAATTTTTGAATACATGAAAATAGTTCATGCCAATATTTCAATCTTTTAGCTCGCAAATATAACATGACAACATGAATTGATTATCCAAGCACTCTCATCACACACTCTGATAGGTAATGAAGTTTTTTCTTCTCAAGTTATGTCTAGTAATTCTCTTGGTATTCTCGAATCTGTAGTTAATGTTGTAAATTTAAATACTAACACTATTTACCCCCATTTTCTCCTAACATTTGAAATAGTTAATTATAATGTCCATAATTGTCTTGTTGATTCAGGGGCATCTGCAAGTGTAATGCATTTATCTGTTGCTAATAAAATTAACGCTAAATGGGAAAATATTGATGCATGAATCATACAACATGACAGATCACTAGTCCAGGCCATTGGTGAACTTAATAATGTTATTATTTGTATGTCAACATACCAAAGAGTTCACTAATGTATTAAAACTATTATTTTGTACATACTGAAAGGCTATGGTTTTCGTTTGAGTAGAGATTGGTCCAGTAAGATACAAGGATATTTTTCAATAAAATGGACACATTTATGGATTCCTTACAAGGTGAAAAATAATTAGGTTTGAGTGGAAAGACAAACTTATATGAAGTATACCATGAAACCACTTGAGGGACATAATGAGCTAGATAGCTTTGTAGATGTTATTTTTGAAAATTGTTTCTTAAAGGTCGATCATGTGTGTTATGAAGTGCAAACTTCACCCATTCCATCAGATACATAGTTGGAGCTCCTTCCATTTCCAACTACTGCAAATGAACTTTTTAATATATGTGTACATACTACTAGTGTAGGAATAATCCCAAAAACTACTAAGATGTGGACCTTATACTTTGATGGTTCTAAGACTCAATACGAATCTGGAGTGGGTTGTACTCTCATTCACCCATAGAATAAAACATATGCTTTATCATTCCACCTAAATTTCAAGTGCACAAACAACGCTGCCAAATATGAAGCACTTGTTTTGGGATTAAAGAAAGCCATATACCTCAAGGTAATTGGTGATTCATAGATCGTCACACAACAGATACAGAATACCATCCATTGCGTTTCACATACTTTAAAAAACTACCAACAAGAGGTATGGCAACTAATTTCATCTTTTAAATAATTTAATATTATTTCTATTCCTATAAGATGTAATATTATCGTAGACATATTAGCCAACACAACTGCGCGAATATCACCATTAAAATATTGATTTTCTATTGAAATTATTTATAAGCCATGTATTCCTAACAACATTACTAATTTTCTCATATTTAATGATGAACAACGAATATTGCACTTCATGGCTAATGTTGATATCTTCAATGATGTAGTTATTGAAGAATATGAGCATGACAATGTTTTGTAGGAAGCGAGCCAAGCATCTAAAGGGAATAATATACACAAGGTTGTGATTTCTCTTGAAAAAATTTTACGACTTGTAAAACTATTTTAGAGGGCCAATGAACCCAAAGACTCAGTGCTCAATGTTATCACATGAACAAGTCAACTTGGGAACTGAAGAGGATCTGAAGTATGTAAACCTCGGTACATTTTGTTCACCTCAAGAAAAAAAAGATTATATTTTCCTTTTTAAACATTATTGAGATTTATTTGTGTGTATGTATCAAAATTTAAAGAAATATGATACACGAATCATCCAACTTGTCATTCCTATTAAGGATGGAGAAAAATTGTTCCAAAAAAAATTAAGAAAATTTCACCCAACACTTGAGCCCCTGATCTAGAAGGAATCAAGGAAATTTCTAGATGCTTGGATCATTTTTAAGGTTTGACATTTGACATGGGCTTCCAACCTAGTCACCATTAAAAATAAGTTCAATGAGATATGCCTATGTGTTAAATTTTGCGTCCTCAACCAAGCTTCAAATAAGGGCAATTATGTCATGCCATTAATGGAGTAGATACTCTAGATGGTATTTGGGTTGAAAATTTTCTCACAGCTAGAAGGTTTTTTTGGATATAATAAAGTGCTAGTAGTAGAACCAGATCATTTGAAAACCACCTTTTAGACAAAGTGGGGAACTTTTGCATTTAAATGCATGCTATTTGGACTCATCAATGCTGGTGCTACTTTTCAAAGGGTCACAGACATCACATTCCATGGGTTGAATGGAGAACGTGTAGTCATCTACTTGGATGACATAAATGTGTTTTGAAAGGAGATATCAGATCATATTCATCATCTGAAGCACATCTTTGAGTGATGTCACAAATACAGGATATCAATGAATCAAAAAAAGAGTTGCATATTTGGTGCATCAGGAGGCACTCTTTTAGGAAACTATTGTAGTTGCTACAACACCCTCTAAAATTTTGGCTTACACTTAATTTCAGAGCCTTCGTTGGTCTTGCACATTGTTGTCACAGACACTAAAACTCATTTCATTTACTTTCTTGAATTATTTTTCTCCCCTTTACAAGTTAGGTAAATTATTGCCTTTTCACATGATTGGTTTTTGTACAATGCGTAGAAGAATGTTCTGATGGTTTGAAGGGTTTATATTTGTGTATATGATTTTTCCTAACCATGTAAACATCTGTCACACTCATTCAAAAAAATTTAAGCATTTTTTCACAAGTGTCATCACAATCGTCGCAAAGTGTATTTTAACTGTTGCACTTGTCGTAACTAGTCATAAAGTTGTCACACAGAGGAAAATATAATATTCATGTGTCCTAAAGACCTATGTTGTTTTTCCATCAAATATTCTAAGTGTGAGATCACAGTCGAGGTCTTATCATTGTTCACGTCAGTGTAATTGGTCTTACACTTAGCCATTTATGAAAATTATTCTCGACCAAGCAACTTGGGTTCACCTGGCCTCCCTGAACTACACATTATGCAGTTTCAGTCCTCTAATAGTGACCTTCCCCTTTGGCACTGTGCATTGCATAGTTCCTGCCTCCCAGGCCTATTGCACTATGTAGTTTCTATGCTCAAGCTCTGACCTTGACCTCTAGAATTGCACAATTCCTTCTCCCGACCTAGCCTCAATTGCGCACTTCAAAATCTCTAGCTTAGGGCTTATCCCTTATGCTCTTGATCTCCATAGTTTTGCAATATCCAAAACTCCCTTGTCTCCTGGAA
>APFE030617414.1:10703-56278 GCA_000404065.3 Pinus taeda | reverse complement strand
ATATTTGTTATCATTATAGGAAATATAAAATATTTTTAAAATTAAATGTTAAATTTATTATTTCACTAATATTTTTGTGGGTTGATTTTCTAGAAGCTTGAAGTAGCTAAGAAGATTTGGTATTAAATTGTTGCCTTGTTAAAGCTAATATGCACTTTTTATAATTCAAGATATTCGTGTGGATATTGAATTAATCTAATGATAATAACATTTGGTTTCCTTTTTGAAGGTTATATGTTTGAAATTAAATAGGATTTGTAAGTTGTAGGCACTAACTATATTTATACTTGCTGAGAATAATACCATGGGAGAACCATGTGTTGTAGCTATCAAATACAGAAGAAAAAAACAAAGTAAAGGCTAAATCTAGGGCAATATATGGTAAATGGGGGACATTATTCCATATCCCCTTCTACAAATTATGACCACATTATGCATGGGAATTGTATGTTGTGTCATAGTGAGGTCCCCTTTGTGATATTTATGAAGTGATGATACACAATTATTTTCTCCACACTCTCTCACATGTGAATTAATATATATAGGAAGGAACAATGGATGGTTGATAAATATAGTTTCACATTTTGAGCTATGGATTTGTTCTAGATTCTTCTAGGATTTTTAGGCTTTTCTCATCTAGATCATTCATTTGGTTCATGACACCTTGGAATATTTCAATCTTTATGTTAAACTCACCTCAAGTTGTCTTTGTTTATTTCTATGTCAATGGGATATAATCTTACTTGGTTTCACCTCCATTTAATTCTATGGGCATTATTTAATGGAATCACTTGTATATGACATGTATGTCATCCGTATACACATCATATCTCTTGCCAAACATCAATGGTTTCTTATTGATTTCTTATAAACAAAAAAGTCATTTAACAAACAAGAACCAACAACCACTATTGCATCAATGGTCATATAACATAATTGAATAACCAAGATTTCTATACACATCATATAATGCATAAGATGATATAATGCCATAGGGTAATAGGGAAGTGAAGAAGGGCATGCGTATTTTGATCCATACATAGTCATTGGTTGACTTAATCTATAATCACTGAATCTTCTTGAACTGTAAAACCTAATAGGAAAATTCTAAGAGACTTCAGTGTAACATAGTCACTCCATTTATGATTAGTCTTTAAGTTATGTTAATGCTTCATTTCATGATTTGGTAGGTCTTTAATAGAAAGAATTTGACTTAGATACAAGGAAGGTGCTTGAGAGGTGAGACTCTCTCCGTGAATTACACATGGAATTCTAATTTTTTTTTTCTCCGAGGAAATATCAAGGCATATCCACCTGAAGGGATCACATCCCATTGACTTATTAGCAAAGCCTAACCTTGAGGGTGTCAAGGAGAATTGACTCTGTAACCTCTCAATAGCAAGGTGATTTAATGATAGGAGCTTGACTAATTGACCTAACCCTCGGAGTTGCGAAACTATAAATTTATACCATTAGTTGAATTAAATAATGCCCGTAAAATGAATTGATAATTTAATTAGGATGTATATCCATGTGGTGCATAACCCTACCCTACCTTGATTATTGTTGTAGTAAATAATAATAATTTTTAATATTAATCTTAAGGAATAATATTAATATTATTCACTTATTGACATGAGGTAATATATCATAATATAAAACTAATATGTATATATTATAATATGGAAATATATTTAATTAGTATAATTGTAAATCTCATTACAATCATTCTTGCATATCTTATTATTTCTATGTTTTTTTTTCTTCTATGTGTGTATGCTTTTATTTATTGAACTAGAGAAAATGACAAAGTCTAAAGAATTAACCAACGTAGGTCCATTTTGAACTCTTATTTATTTAACATGATCTAGAAGAGGAAAATTTACTAAGGTGTAACGCATTATTATTATTTAATATATGACATTAAATTAAATTATTAAATCTTTTACCTAAAGCATTGTGGCATTCATCAAAGGTTATGTAAACAAAATTGAACCAAAGTTAACCACACAATATAGCCAACAAAGGTTAACCAGTAGAATGAAATTCAACCACACACAATAGTCAATCATTGTTAACTAAATTCAACTTACAATCAACCATACTTAGCCCTTGTGGTCTCTACTCAATGAAATTCAAGTATTTCACTCTAGTGTAGTTACTTTTACTTAACAATAGTTAATTTGTGATCATACTCAAACATGTCTAACCATATTCAAGCTCTATCAACCATAACCAATTATAATCAACCACAATTAACTAAAGATAACCATACTCAATTTACAATCAACCATAGAAAACCATTAAGAACCGTAATGATCTAGAGTTAATTATTGTTAACAATAATTACCCATAGTCATAAATCCCACTAGCATAACCAATTGAGGATGGACCTAGTCAACAAAGTGACCCAAGATCAAACCTCATGGGGGGTGGTTGTGCCTTGTGCTAAGGGGAGAAGACATGCTAAAAAATCCATTCAACACGAAGGGTTGGTGTGGCTTAGGCCAGGTATGATCCCCAGGTGGCTGAGACGGTTTAGACACCCCTAGGTCGTGGATCCTCAAGCCATAGGTCAAGCCTAGAGAACCATATACAACTTGAAAAAAGAAAATACACATAGTCAAACAAAATCAATAATAGTTATTAATTAATTATAAAAGTTATAAAGATATATATAAAAAAATACTCTTTATGACTAAATCTTATGAATTGATTCAATTTTTTATCAAACAATCTACAATTAAAAATTATAAATGAAATTTATTAAAAAAAATAAAAAAATAATGTTTTATGAAACACTTTAATTATTCCATGAAGTAAAGTAAACTTATTTATATATATCCTTTTCATGGCATCACACCTTTGGCAATAAAAATAACCTATATTCCCTCTTTTAAGCTGTAATGAGACATTAATTTATCAATAAATTTATATTAAGCCATGGAAACTCAATGTAGGATGGATGTGTTTGATAATTGAGATATATAAATTATTGAGAAATGTAATAATGATCATTGGCTATATAAAAGATTTAAAAGAGTGAAATTATCTTATAAGTATCTTTAATTTAACAGAATTTAAATGATAAAACATATATTAATTAAAGAAATTTATATATTTTTTATTTAATATTGATTATTTGTTAAATTATATAATTTGATTACATATAAAATATATATTAATATGAAAGAATTATTAAACATAAAATAAATTTTAAACATCATAAATACACTAGAAAAATAATTAAATTAAATTAATTTACAAAAACCTTACTTCCATGGTTATAAAGGTTTGCATTCACTCTGTTAGCATTAAGAAGGATACAATGAGACTTACATAGTTTCAAGATTGCATTCATTCTGTTAGCATTGAGAAAGATACAGTGAGACTTACATACTTTTAAGAAAAAGTCTATTTGGACAAGTTTGCTCCAAGTTCAACCAATTTTAAAGGAAATTTTCTAGAATGCATACACAACATATGGATTTGATCTAGAAATAAACTACTTTACAAAACCTTACTTCCCTGGTTTGCATTCACTCTGTTCGCGTTGAGGATACAATATTAAAAAATGGTAATTTCTAATTTGCATTCACTTTGTTCGCGTTGAGGATACTACTAAAAAATGGTAATTTCTAATTTAATAGAACTATTATTATTTTATCTATCATAGAAATTATAAATTATCATCTCTAAAAACTTCCATCACTCCGGTGGAGAAACAAATTATTTACCTACCTAAAATCTTTTAACAGAATTCATAAATTATAAATTCACGTTTTTTTTTTTTTTTTTTTAATTCTGACACCTGCATAATACATTTGATCTTTGATTTGTACATAAATCATTATGTAAAAACCAGAAATTCACAGTCCACAATATTTATGTAATTGAAAATGATAGCATAATTGATACAAAACCAGAAAATCAGAAACGAGTATTGTATTTGATTCCTTAGAGGTTTTTTGTGGTTTAAGCTTGAATGATACCATATTGAGTTTTCAGAATCCCCAGCTGAACTTCAGTGGCATTATCATGGAAGCTAGATATATCAGTCAACAAAAACCAGTGTCATGGAAGCCGGCATATAGATATATCAGTCAACATAAACTGTAATGTCACCGTTGTGCGCTCACTTACGTGAACATGCTAACCGTTATAATAAGATTCGGAACCCCGTTAAAACTTCTCCCCCGCCAGCTGCAATAAAGCTAGATAGCACTCACTTGTATGAAAGAATAGATAGCACTCACTTGTCTGAAAGAATAGATAGTCTGCAGAATCTTGCTTTGGTAGGTAAGTGGCACTTTCGAGAAATGGATGATGCCAAGATGAGAAAGTGGATTGAGACTCAGTGGAAACAGGTGATCGGATATACCTCCATCATATCTAATCTTATGAAAGAGTGGTATTGCTTTCATTTTTTAAAAGCCAGTGATGTTGAATCTATTCTGAAATGCCCCTGGGTTTATAAAAGGAGTTTTCTCGCTCTCTATAGATGGTACATTGGATATGACCCTATAAAAAATACTCTTTCGAATAACTTAATTTGGGTGAAGCTCCCAAATCTCCCCTTGGAGATGTGGTCCAAGGAGACATTAGCTAAAATAGGCAATTTTATCGGTCGCTTTGTTTATGTTGACCCTTGGTGCCTTGGTGCTAAGGATAAGAGAATAGCATGGATCCTCATTGGAAAGGCCTATCAGGGGGTTTCTAGACTATATTGAGATTGCCTGGAGAGATTTGAAAATAAAGCAAAGGCTGGATTTTTGGGGCATCCCTTTCAGATGCTCTGCATGCCCCAGAACAGGTCATCTGATAAAAAATTGCCACCGGCTTTCAAAACCAAAAGTTAGACTAGCGCATCGGAAGACCCAGATTGGCTCGCCCATTTGCAATGAAAGGGAGTTTCCGCCTCCTTCAGCTAGTCTATCCCCGACGGAATTAGTGGACGTTCAGAATAACAACATCATTCTATCTCCGTAGTATTTGTCTCGGGATTTCTCCTGCGAACAAGAGTCAAAGCCCGAAAGCCCGGGTAAGCTTGCATTCCTGGAAAAAATCATGTCCCCTCTTTTGCAATGCTCGCCCATTCCTGAATTGATCGATGACAGACCAGTTCCGTCCCCTCCTCCCGTCCAGTTCAAAGACTTCATTGTGGGTTCCCATTCCATTCTTATATCCTCGTCATCACCGACGCTGAGAAAGAACCTGCCTCCATCCTCAAAAGGAAAGGAGTCAATGGTGGCAATCACCCTGCTAAATTCTCTGAATTCATCTCCTGCAAACCCATATGACAGTGACTTAGACTTCCTCTTAAGCAGAAAATCCCTGGAGCTCGAACCGCTGACCATTCATAAACCTGCTAAGCCGTCCATGCCTTTCATAAGCCCGAACTCAGCAAGAAACATAACAGTGAGGAAGAAGCATAATGGAGGTAGCAGACATTTTAGAGGGAGGACAACTGTTGATGACAGCAGGATAAGGAACCTATCCCTCACTGATGTTCCCATCTATGAAATATCAGAATCTCAGCCTCTTAGAGCAAGTATGGGTGGAGAATCATCCAAATGACCTTTATGATTTCAATGAACATCAGAGGTCTAGGTGCAGACATCAAATTTTTGGCGTTGAAGGATCTCTTCGACTCAACTCAACCAAAAATCATTTTAATACAAGAAACCATGCATAGTAACCAGGTGACAATAGCTTATTTTAGGAAAATGTTTCTTTCATGGTTTCTGGTAGCTTCAGAAGCAATGGGCTTTTCAGGAGGTCTGTCGGTATTGTGGGACCCTAATTGGATCAGGGAAAAGGTGTACAAATGTTTTGCTGGCATTCTCATATCGGCCTATATTAGAGGGAAAGAATGCCCAATTAATATTTTGAACACCTATGCTCCTTATAAGAATAGGATCCCTTTTTGGGAATTTCTTTTTGGTTCAGAAATTCTTGATATAGAATCATTGATAATTGCAGGTGACTTGAATGTAACATTAAGCTCTGAAGAGCGATGGGGAAACTGCAGGAGAAATGATCCGCTTGCTGACCGCATAAAAAATGAACTTCTGCTCAGGAACCTTGTTGATATAGCTCCATCGAAAATGTTACCAACTTGGGACAAGGGAAGATCAGAGGAGGCGTATATTGCAAAAAGGATCGATCGTTTCATTGTTCGTGGCAACATTATTGATAAACTAGGTATGCCTCAGTCATCCATTGGGCAGGCATTCATATCAGACCATAGACCTATATATCTCTGTTGGAAGCAAAGCAGCTTCAGAAAAGGGTACTCTTTTAAATTCAATAGGGCATGTCTGGAGGAATCAGATTTCAACGAAGTCATTACCAAAACCTGGAAGGAACTGTCTGCACATGATAAGATCCCCCCATTTTTGACTTTCAGGGATAAGCTATCAGCCATGAGGAAAGTGGTCAAATATTGGCAAATTAAAAACAGACAGAAGGACAGAGCTACTTTTCAAGAAATTCAGATGGAGCTGGTAAGTATCTTAAAGGATATGGATGCCAACTCCCTCTCTTTTAGCACAAGATGTCGTATCAAAGAGTTGGAAAGGAAAAAACAATACATCCTGAGGCAAGAGGAAGCATTTTGGAAGCTCAAAAGCAGGGTAACCTGGCTGCAGGAAGGTGACAGAAATACTAAGTTTTTCCATAAATTTTCAAATTCAAGGCGTGAGAAAAATACAATATGGAAAATAAACGATGGTCAAGGGGGTTTTTTACCTCTCAGCAAGATATATCTAAAGAAGCTGTAAGATATTTTAAAAACCAATAGTATAGTGGATGAATGTGACTTAATTCATTTTTTGAAGGCTATGTTGGGTCAAATATGTTCCCATGGAGCGTATGATATAGAATATGATGTGTCCCTTTTTTAAGAAAATCACAAGAACATATCTATGATGGAGTGTTTCTTTTTTTGTAAATGACATATAAAGTGCATTGGTATATGTGTAACGTTTTTTTTTTAAAGTTTGGTGTCAATGTGTGAGATTAAGTTTTTAGGACGGTTATGGCATATATAGTTTATGGAGTGTTATATATATTGCATGTCATATATTATGAGTGGTGAGTGGTGACATATTAGGAGTGTGATATTTTATATGTATAGAATATATGCTTACATAAAAAAATTTGGTTGGTGTATATTAAATCAATTTCTTACTTAATTAAAAATAAAAAATAAGATTGTAATTATTTTGGAAACCAAAAGCAGATGAATTTTTTTGATAATGCATTCAATCATTTTTCTAGTTGGAGTAGTTCTCTCCAACAAAGAGAATTATCATGAATGGTCCAAGAAGATAAAACACACCTTGATTTTCAATGAGTCGTGGAAAAGAGTTTGTAAAGGAGAAGGAGAAAATGCACCTGAAAATCCCACTTCAGACAAGGAACTTGCCATTTGGGAAAACAAGAACAGCAAGGCATATGCCTTGATTGCAACGTCAATAAATGAAAAGGTGAGTTGTCACATTTCACCATTTTCACATGCTTTGGAACCTTTAAATAAGTTGATAGAATTATATGGCTCACACTCTAAGCTTGAAGTTATTCAATTGATGATCAAGTTGTTCAATATTAAGGTGCAAAATGATGTCCCTTTTTCCTTAGAATAAAAAATAAGATCCGTTATGCATGACATAAAATACATTGGTGTTGACATATATATTCCTCTCATTGTATATGTCAAGGAACTATATCCCACTTATTCACATTATATTAAGTCATTGCAAGAGAGTGGAAAATTTCAGGAGATTTATTTTGAATCCCTTGAGAATAAGTTTGGGGAAAGAGAGAAGGATTTTGGGAAAAATACAACTCCTCCTTCTCCTGAATAAGTTGTGTGCCTCGCATAGAAAGAGAAGAATCATGGCAATGATTCTTCTACAGGAAGAGGTGGCCGAAGAGGAAGAGGAAGGAATAATTTTAGAGGCAGGGAGGGTGAACATTTCCAAGGAGAAAGGTATTATATTTATTGCATACTATATAATAAAAATGGACCTGATCCTTCCACATGTAAGCTACCTTGGGACATAATTGAGCAAGAAATAAATGAAGAAAAAGGTAAAACACCTGGTAAAGAGAAAGGAAAATCACCCGAGTCCACTCATTATGTTGTGGCACATTGCAACATTAGAGTAACTGAAGACTTATTCAATGCTTCACTTGCTTCATGGAAAGATGCTTAGTTTCTTGATTCAGAAGTAAATTTCCACATTACTTTTAGAAGATATTTCTTTGAATAATTCACTGACAATGTTGATGGAGCATTCTAATTTGCAGACAAGTCAAAATGAAAGCCATCAGGGATTGACACTATTGATGGGCCTTTAAATTAGACATAAACTAATGCCCATCTGACCATCCTTCAACACATTAAACCTCTATTTTTTCCTTAGATAATGTATTTTTAACTTTAATATGATCATTAGGAAAGTTTATGGATAATTTCATATTTGTGCTTAATATTATTTGTTTTTGTGGAATATTATGAAAATATTGGGCAGATTATGGATATTTGGAGGAGGAGAAAATATAGGGACCTACTCCCTACTATAGGAGGATCAATATTAAATAATAAGTCAACAAGACATTATGGAATTATGGCATTTATTGTGGAGTTCAAATGATTGAGAAAATCCAGGAATGTGTTCCCTGCCATTTAATGCAGATTCCTAGTATTGGGAGCCAGATTCACCAATCAAGGGATTTTGGTGGCGAAAGCTTCCTCCTTTCATGCAGAATGATTCTTAATCATTTTTTATAAGTACCAAGTCTAATTTTCCTCTAAGGGTAGATTTTGATTAGTCTTCTTGTGGAGAGAAATCATATTTTTGCAGCTCCACTATCATTTCTTGTAGGGATGCAATTGTATTGATGGAAATAATGAAGATTGGTGCCATGTTCAGCTTTTCAAGCTTGGTCTCCTTCATAGGAATCTGGGTTTCCTTGGGCTTGGCCCTCCGAGGAGCCTCAAAGCCCTTTTGTATAATTTACTTTTATTTTTTTCACTTCTTATTCACATGCATCTCTTGTTCTTATTTTCTATTTTTTCATTTAGTATTAATGATTTCTTGTTGTAAGATTGGGTCAAATGGTTGAAGTAAGTTACTTTCTAGAATCAAAAACATGATTTCATCATTGGAACAAATTTGGAAGGTCATAGTGATCATTGAGCTACTTGGATTAGTTTGTTTATTCTCAAATCTAGATTTCTGGAAGTCCCTTGTGGCAAATAACAATAAATTTTTGCTATTTTTTAGAGCATGCTAACGAGCTTAGATTGAGTTGATTCCATCTGAATTAGATAAAAAAAAAATCTAGTTAATAAAAAAAATTACCCTGTTGCATTTTCACTTCATTAGGTTAGGCATTTGATATATTTACTAGCTCACTAGTTCTCAAATTTTTAGATTTTAGACTAGTAATTTTCTGCTATTTTTTAGCATGGGTTCACAGAAGTATTTTTGAGTGATTCTACTTGAAATGGAGACCTAAGACATCCTAGTCAATAAAATTTTTTTTTCCATCCAATTTGGATTTGATTTTCTTGGTCATTTGGTGAATTATAGTTTCTTGTAGTAAAACTGTTATTTTCTGTAGTACTCTTCCAATGTGTATATACTTGCCCAGATTTGCTCAAGAAGCTTGGTTATTGTCCCTTAGGGTTGAATCAAGACCCCTAGGATATAAATAATGACTAGGTAATTCTAAATACCACTTAGGACTTTCCTCTTTACCCATGCAAAACATTTAAGTGATTTGGGTTAATGGACAAATATATGAATTGGATAATATAATGATGATTTTCATGATTTCCACATCCAATGAAATCTGTTAATGGATCTAAACTGTTTGTAATGTAATGGTTGACATTTATTTTATGAAATTTACTTTATGAAATTAGAATAGGTTTCTTTCCTTTCTTTATCTTTCTTGCAATAGGTTAAGGTTTCCATTTCGAGCATTTCATTTTCTGCAATTAGTTTAGGATCTGATTTTATTGCATTCACTCCATTACATCATGACAACAAAGGAATGACACATTATATATTGCAAATATAGTGTCGACACCTCTTAAGTTTGTACAAACCTCGGGTTTATAATTAAAGTTTGTAGCCTTGAGAGTTGCAACATTCTTGTTGCAATACCAAGGCTCATCACTTTTTGGCACCGTTTCCGGGGAGGTGTTAAAGTGTGCATTGTTTTCTTCCATAGTTGATTCATTTCTTTTTACTTTCTACAAAAGCACAAAAGTTTCATTAGGCATCTTTCATTTCATTAGCATTCTAATTCAATTGTTTTTCTATAAAACAAAAAAAAAAAATACTTCTCCAACACCAACCCTCCCATTTGATCACGTGGTGCAGTAAGAGCCACATCACCATTCATTGTTTTAAGTAGAATAAGAAGAGGTGACAAAGAAGGTAGGAGAAATGGATGGAGATGATGACAATGAAGAATATCCTATTGGATTTCCTATTCAAGATACTAAGATTAGTGTGCATATGAAGAACGTTCCTCCATCTCTTCTTCCAAACTTCCATGGTATGAGGTCAAAGGATCCAGAAACCTTTCTCTATGAGTTTGAAATTATTTGTAGATCTTATGGTTACTTATTAAACACTCAAAAATTGAGATTGTTTCATGTGACATTAAAGGATAGAGCTCTTAATTGGTTCATGAGTTTAGGGACTAATTCAATAAGATCATGGAGTGATATGCAAAATATATTTATAGAAAAATATAAATATTCTTATTTTTAAGGAGAGATATTTAGAATGAATAAAAAATAAGATGAGAGCCTTTAGGATCTAATAGAGAGGTTCATGTATAATGTTAAGAGGGAAAAATTACATCATTTAGGACCCAACACACTAAAAATCCTCTTACTTAGAACAATTAGGGATGAATGGATTGATTTCGTTGATATTGTGAGTAGAGGTGATGTATACCAATTATCATTTGAAGAAATTTGTGAAACATTCAAACACATATCAAGAGGAAGGCAAGAGTAAGTAAATCAACATCAAGATCAATAAGTCAAGCTAAACTTAGAAATTTGTTTTATGGCTTTAAAACATAAATCCTTAGCAATCTAACCAAACAAGTAGAAATGTTAAGAATACAAAATGAGAAGAGAAAAAATAAGGTGTTGATATTTGTGTTGTCCATGCAGAATCACATGACGTTAAATATTTCCCCTCGTTACCAAGGTTTAAGGAATTTTACCAAGAGGACAATGGAGCAAGTCAATTGCCAATGCTGCTATGTTATGTAGCTCCAAGAGGACCATGGCATCTTATTCAATCTAATATGATGCAAGAGCCTAATTCACAATTTCAAAGTTATGCACATCCATCTCAAAGTAATTAGAACATAACCTTTCCTTGGTAACCTTGGCCATCTCAACCCCAAAACCAATCTTGGCAACAAGGTTGGCAAAGAACTTATGGGAGCCATCTGTAATATCCTCAATATTTTCATCAATATCCTCCATACCCAACTCCATGTTATCCCTACCATTCATCTCCACCACCACCATAACCCAAACCACATCCATCTCAACTATCCACTCCCACTCAACTACCTGTACCACCATTTCCGAACCCACACAATGAAGTAGCTCAACCCACTTACAATGCTGAGGTACAACACCTCCAAACATATCCTTTTGATCTAAATGGTATTCATCTTAGCTCAGGAAGAGTATCACAAAAGATGAGATTCTCTTGATATCATTGAAGGACAATATGTGAAAAAGAAGATTTAAATGAGAAGACCAAAAAATCATAGGTTGCACTTGACGAAGAGCAGACATCAGAATCAAATATTGGGAAAGTTCCATCATGTTTACCATTAGATCCTCTATGTGCTCAAGAGAATAATCAACAAAAATAAGAAAATATGAATTTCATGGAAGAAGAAGACATCCAAGATGATCGAAATCAACAAATGGACCACGAGCATCACAACTATATTGAAATATGGTTCTAGCAAAGTGTCAAGTTGCAGCAACCCACACTTCTTCAACAATTCCTGATCTCATCTCAATCAAAGAAGTTGGTCTCTCAAATTCAGGTACCTATCGAAGCATATATTTCAAGCCTACACATCAGTTTATGTGTCATCTCAATGTGCACTTGGCTTCATTGGAAGTATTCCTACACTTGAAAATGATTTTGTTTATTCAAGTAGAGCAGGATAGGAAAAGAAAAAAAAAATGAAAAGTAAGAGAAAAAAAAATCTCAGTTGAAAACCTCCTTTGAGGCACCTAATATTGGCTCATTGATTGAAAACCTCCATGAGGTAGTCAATGGGTTGAAAAAAAGAGAAAAAAAAAAGATCCTAGGTGAAAACTTCCTTTGATGCACCTAGGTGGACCTACTAATTGAAAACCTCAGTAAGGCAGCTGATAGGCTTAGAAAAAAAAGAAAAGAAAATTGCTCCATGTTTCCCTCTCTCATGAATTCAACTGCTCTCCAACCTCTGCAAGCAACAAAAACAAGTTAGCCACCAAAATAAAAGTTGATCACAAGCCTAGTCAAAAGAAGTCAATTTTTATATTCTCCTCCTTCACTCAAATGCTCCAACAGGACCAAGGCCATGCCAACCATTGCCCACATCTATTTCCACCACCCACCTATCATTCCCAAGCTTTTTCTATTCATTTTCCTTGTCCTAAAATACTACAGGAAGGCTCTGTTTTACTATAGGAAACATAAATACATAGAGAATAAAGTTATTTTTGTCATATCTTGAAAACCAAGCATCCATTTGCCAAGTTGTTTTAGGTGGTGATGCGTATGGACGATGGTAACATTCTGAAGCAATTTCTGCAAATTCTAGTGCAGAGTTTTATAGAAATCGGCCTCCATCACCTACAACCATTTTTATTTTTCTCGATATTTGTGCATCCATTTACAAAGTTGTTTCATGGGGAGATGCATATGGATGATGGTAACATGCCCAAGCAATAACAACAAATTTTAGTACATGGTTTCCAAGAAATTGACCTCCATTAACTTCAACCATTTTTAATTTTTCTTGATATTTGTGCATCCCTTGGCCAAACAGTTTTTTATGGAGAGGTGAATAAGGATGATGGAAACATGCTTATAAAATTTCAAGTCAATCCAATATTCCATTTGGGGGTGTTGGAAATAATCCTAAGAGGGGGGGTGAATCAGTATTTACAGATCAATAATTTTTCATTTCCCAAACATATTTATATACGCTACCACTTTGAAGTGAACTTGCGTGTACACACTACTGTGATTAGAGAAACCAGCGTATACCCAGAGAACTTATGATTTAGTCAATTTATCATGTGTTGCAATTTAATTAGTGCATAAGTAACTTGTTAAACAGTGTAGTAAAAAACATAATAAACCATCACACATAAACACCAAGATTTAAGGTGGAAACCCAATGCAAGAGAAAAACCACCTACTGTTGTCCTCTCTGTATTCTTTTAACATTAAGAAAATATGTTTACAATCTTGTATTAGTGCAGACTCATACTAGTATGCAGGCAACCACTTGCAGAATTCTACAACTTTCTCTCATTTTCCAGCTTCTACTCAAAGGGAGCTGCAACCCTCTAGCTCTTGTACTAGCCAATGTGTTTACTAGTATGTAGGAACCAGCCTACAGAAGGCTATGACCTTCTTTCTTCCTCCAAGGACCACGTTTCATAAATTTTCAAACTGGATGCTCCTGGTACACAACAATACAAATGAAGGCCTTGTTTCATCAAATTTTCATACTAGACCTATCAAAACTTCCAAACTACATCAACCAATAATTAGTTAATTTGAACAATCAGATCACTATAACAAGAACACTGTGTTGAAACCAGAAACATGCATCATCATTCAAAACTAGCTATAACCTCAAAAATCATGCATCAAAATATATACGTTACTTTCCTGAACCCAACCTACGTGTATACGCTATTTCCTTTAACCAAAACTGCGTATACCTTCAAAACTACTAAAACATAAAACTTCTGAATCAAGTCGGTATCAACAAACAATACACTGAACATCTACTGTCAATTTATAGAGCTTTACACAGGCAGTAATAGAGATAACCCTTCTCACTTAGATAATCAATCAATCAGACACCAAACTCCTTATGAATTCAGTTTTACGTTTAGATCTAAGAAGACTTCATTGACAAACAACATTAAAATAATAGAACTAATTAGATAGATCAGTGATTTCTAAAGAATAGGCTTCTCATTTGTATATGGTACTTGGAAGAGTTGAACCTGTGTGTATATGCACTTTTACGAAGGCGAATTAGTGTATATATTTGCAAATATTAACTCACAACTTCATTACCATTTCAGACTTCGAACAAACCCAGATCATGACATTTAAAGAATAAAACAGGTGTACGCAATCAGATCTAGCCCATCCAATATCAGATCATTCAATGATAAGTCATTTTAGGTCTCATGATCCTAATCCAACATTGAATTTAAGGTGCACAAAATATTTCAGATCAAATCACAAACATATCCCTCGCAACATAAAATACACTTCAGATAGAAGTATTCCTGAGAAACCCTTTTCACTTGTACACCTTTGCCTTTTGATCTTCTCCTCCTTATATAGTTTTTGGCCTTTCTCAATACCTTGGACCAAAACCACTTAGGACCTATGGTATTCTTGGATGGGATCAAATAGTCATTACTCCGCTCAATATTATGGTCTAAATACCATGGTATTGACCCCTGGTATTATTTACTCTTGAATTTTCTTGATTTTCCAACTTGTATGCGCTTTTCCTCTTGTGAAAGTGCATGTATACGTATACGCTTCTTTTGTTCTGTGAACTACCATGTATACACTATTTTGACTAAGGGGACCTGCTTATGCATCTTAAACTGCTTTGCACCATCCTTTTCCTTCAACTTCTTCATTCTAATTAGTAGACTATAGTTCCATCTTCCTATTCTTCTGTTACAATGTGAGTTGCCTTTTATCAAAACTGAACTGACCTATGAGTGAGTTTCCATCAAGGACAACACTTGTATCATAATTCCAACAATCTCCCCCTTTGGCCTTGATGGAAACCATGTTGGTGTTTATTACTACAAGCTGTAGAAATTGTTAGAGATAACAAGCAACACCAAAATACTCTCCCTCTTTGACATCAAGGGCAAAGGGCGGACCAAGATACTCTCCCCATTTGACATCCAGGGAAAAGGGTAGACCAAGATACTCTCCCCCTTTGATATACATTATGTTGTCCATGCTCCCCCTGAGTATATGTAGAGTTTGCATAGATATGTTTCAAAAGAATAACATGACTATATAACTCAACTAAGTGAGTATGACCTCCCTAAGACCAATGACTCATATATCCATCAATCACCCAACCAAGTGGGGATATACCAATTGTTTATACATGACTTAAATATATCAATATTACATTCTCCATCCCATGCATAGTGGGGATACAAATTACATCATATGTCCAATAGGACTTATTTAAACATAGATTATGACATAAGGAGTCATATCACACTCTAGATATTTTCATGACTTATGCAACAAATGATATAAATATCTGAAACCATAGCTGAACTCAGCAACCATAATGCCAAAAATGCAAAATGTGTGTGAAGGCTAATGCTCCCCTTGAACCTATGCTACCTGTGCATTGTCAACAAGTCATTCATCAAGGCATCTTTGTCAGTCAGATAAAAAACAATGAACAAAGCATATCGTCAGACTGTAAACTTCAATATCAGACTGAGCATCCATATCAGAGTCTGACCCACTGTTTTCTTTCAGAAAAACATATAAACTTGTACAACCAGAGAAATCTATGTATATACATGACTATACTTCATGAAACCCGCGTATAAGAACTTTCCTCTAAAAAACTGGATTTAATAGCAGGATGATGCAACAACTACTCCCAACTTTTGTCTGAGATATTCAAAATTTTCTCTCGGATGCCGTTTGGTGAATATATCAACAACCTTTTCTTTGCAAGTAACATACTCCAATTTAACCTTTTGTTCAAGCACTTGTTCTCATAGAAAATGGTACTTAATGGGTATGTGGTCTTAGAGTGCATGACAATATTTTTTGAAATACTTATGGCACTTGTATTATCACATAGAATGGAGATGGGTGGAGTACATGTGATTTGAATTTCTTGCAATGTTTGAATCATCTAAAGTAGTTGTGTGCAACAAGATGCAACAACCACATATTATGCTTCAGTTGTAGATAATGCAATCGAAATTTGTTTCTTGTTGAACCAAGACACTGGCCGTGAATCCATAGAGAATTAAACTCCACTAGTGCTCTTTTGATCATCAACATTTCCCGCCCAATTTGCATCTGTATATGCATGAAGAGTAATATATGTATCTTTATGATACCATAGTCCAAAGTCTTGAGTTCCTTGAAGATATTTGAAAATTCTTTTAACTTCCTGAAGATGTGATGCCTTTGGATTTACTTGGAACCTTCCAACAATTCCTACTGCATGCATGATATTAGGTCTCGTACCTGTTAGATAAAGAAGACTTCCATTCATAGATTTGTAAGTTGGTTGGTTTACTGCTGGTGATTCATCGTTAGAACTGAGACTACATCCTGTTACCATTAGAGTACATATTGGTTTTGAATATTCCATTCCTTACTTCTTCAAGATCTGCTTGAGAGATTTGGTTTGTGAAAGAAAATACCCTCTTTTGTTTGTTGTACTTGTAGACCAAGAAAATAAGTAAGTTAACCAAGTAAGGACATTTCAAATTCTTGCTGCATTACTAAAGCAAAATTCTAACTCATAGATTCTTCATTGCTGCCAAAGATGATATCATCAACATAAACAACAATAATTAGTGGTTTATGATTTTCAATATTTTTGTATAAGTTGCTATTTACAGAACCTTTTGTGAAACCTTGTTGTTGTAGATATTTGTCAATATGGTAATACCAAGTCCTTGGAGCCTGTTTCAGACCATAAAGAGCCTTCTTTATCTTAAATACGAGTTTTTCATCATTTCCTAGATTGAATCCTTCTGGTTGCTCAATATCAATTTCTTCTTCTAAATCTCCATTAGGAAAAGCTGATTTTACATCCATTTGATATACTTTGAATTTTCGAAAACTAGAAAGAGCAAGAAATATTCTTATGGCTTCCAGTCTGGCAATAGGTGCAAAAGTTTCTTCAAAGTCTATACCTTCTTGTTGAGAATACCCTTTACAAACAACTCTTGCCTTGTTTCTAATAACTTCTCCATTTTCATTCAACTTATTCTTAAATATCCATTTTGTTCCTATAACATTTTTATCATGAGGTCTAGGAACTAATTCCCAAGTATCATTCTTTTTTAACTTGGTCATGTTCTTCATCCATGGCCTTAACCCAACATTCATATTTGCTAGCATCATTTACATTTTGTGGTTCTGTGGAGGATAATAATGCTAGATAACTTGAGGTCCCTATAAGAGTTCTTCTTGTTTATACTTGAGACCCTTTTTCTCCTAGAATTTGAGATTCTGGATGATTCTTTTGAACATACCTAGATGGAGTCTTTTTCCTGTTTGTTGTGTCTTCTTCTGATGTTTCATTGGTTTCTTCCTCTATATCATTTTGATTTGATACGGGAAATCATTCCCCATCTTCCTCATTAATATATTCCTCTGTTGATTTTATTTGTTCTAGATTTCTGCAAGCTTCATCAATTACAATATCAATGCATTCAACAATTTTTCGAAGTCTTTTATTATAACATTTGTATCCTTTACTTCTGGATGAATAACCAAGAACAATTCCTTCGTCTGATCTAGGTTCAAACTTACCAAGTTTTTCATTAGCCCTTTAGATGAAGCATTTGCTTCCAAAAAATCTGAAGTGTTTTACGGTAGGAGGCTTACCATAACAAAGTTCATATGGAGTTTGATTGCTATTTGCCTGAAAATTCACTTTGTTGAGATAGTCATGGTAGTAAATGCAGCTTCACCCTAGAAGGTTGCAGGAGTTCCAAATTCATCAAGCATAGCTCGATCCATTTTTTGAACTATTCTGTTCATTCTTTCCACCACGGCATTTTGTTAAGGAGTTATAGCGACGAAGAATTTCTTATTTATTTCATGTTGTTCACCAAAGTCAAAGAATTCATCTGATATGAATTCTCCTCCTCGATCAGATCTGAGACATTTTATTTTTTGATCTGATTCATTTTCAACTAAAGCTTTGAAGGCTTTAAACTTTTCAAATGCTTCATCTTTATGCTTTTGTAGACCTATCCAACACATCCTGGAAAAATCATCAATAAATAAATAAAGTATTCTTCTCCACGAGCTCACTTTTTCATTGTTTAACGACATAGATTAGTATGGATGAGTTCGAGAGGCTTACTTATTGATCCTTCCTTTTCACTGAAATGAACTCTGGTTTGCTTACCAACTTGACATGGTTTGCATATGGTATTTTTTGGGATGATGATATCTGGAAGATCATGAACTGCCTTGAGCCTGCATGATTTTCTTATTTAAGAAAAGCTTAGATGCCCCAATCTTATGTGCTATAGCCGGTTTTCATCTGTTTTTCTTATATACTTGTTGTTGTCCTCCTTTGAGTATGTATAAATTGTTTGCGGTTCTTGTATCTTTGATTACGGTCTTTCTGTATCATGCTCGCAAACCACACATTTGTTTGATCAAAACACAACTTCATTTTCTTGATCAAAGATTTCACTAACAC
The DNA here is from genome assembly GCA_000404065.3 of Pinus taeda. Classification (NCBI taxonomy): domain Eukaryota; kingdom Viridiplantae; phylum Streptophyta; class Pinopsida; order Pinales; family Pinaceae; genus Pinus; species Pinus taeda. The sequence goes on along the minus strand of APFE030617414.1, from coordinate 37,507 downwards.
TTAACAAGTTATGCTTTAAACCATCTACATACATGACATTTCTCACTTTAACCTTTTCTTTCAAGAAAACAGAGCCCTTACCTTTAATGATAGTTGGTGTGTCATTTCCAAATAAGGCATTCTCTTCCTGTTCTAAAGAATTATATGAATGAAGTTTCTCTTTATCACCTGTCATGTGTTTTGAGCATCCATTGTCAATGTACCACTGATTCTCTTGTCCTTCTGCATACATAGCTATACCACATCTTTCTGGTTGAGATTTATTCTTTCTCCATATCTTGGAATTTGATGATGTTTTCTCCTTTTGAAGTGTTGGCCAAAATTTTCTCTTGCATTCAGATTATTCATGACCAAAGTTGTTACAAATCGAAAATTCTATTTCATCTTCAAGAGGAGAAAAATTATTATAGGAACTCTTCTTGATTCCTGTTACACTCCTTTGATTTCATGCTTCTCTAGTCATGATTGTTTGTAAGAAACACATTGAGCAACCTTATGTCCAAAGTTATGGCATGAAAAACATTGCCCATTAAAGAAGTTTCTGTGATTATAGAATCTTTTTGCATTGCTTACCTATTGGTTGAAGCTTCTACTGATATTCATCCTTGGATTAAATTGAGTATGATTTACCTGATGAGTACTTTTAGGACTTTGCTGACGATTGACATACTGTTCACTGGTCTTTGCTGCATCAAGATAGCTTCTGGTGGAGGTTGACAACCTCTGTGATTGAGATGATTGTTCAGTATATCCAATACCCATCTTTATAAGGGGAGAAGGCTGAACTTTGATGATTTCATTTAAAGTTTCTGATCCTTTAGCAAATCTAATATTAAGAGATTTTGTCTTCTCATGTTCTTTTCTTAGATCCACAATTTCACATTATAGATTTTCATTGTGCATTTCTTTTTCAGTGAGTTGATGTTTCAATGTGTCAATGTATCTATGATCATATTCTTTTCTTCCAAATAGATTTTGAGTTTTTTTATTTCTTCAAGAAAGTCTTCCTCTTATAAGGCATCCAAAAAATCATCATTGTCATAATCCATGAGAAGTCTATAATCTTATTCAGTTTCATCTTCATCACTATTAGATAAACCATCACTATCTTCATGCGTATAGTAACTCCTTCTATTAACAACATGTTTTCTATTGCCTTTTGCATATTCCTTTCCATTTTCATATTTATCTTTATCAGGGCATTTGGCAGCATAATGGCCGACTCTACCACAAGCAAAGCATTTTAATGGTAGCTTACCTCTGAATCTTCCAGAACCCAATTGAAGCTTCTTGACAAACTTTACCTCATATTCTTCTTCTGAAATGTATCCTGGTTCATTGTGCTATTCCTTTTCTTTTCCCTTTGCTGAAGCTTTAAAAGCGACTTCTCTCATATCTGATGGACCTCCTTTCCTCATTTCAAAGGTAGTTAGGATTCCATGGAGTTGAGTCACAGTAATAGTTTGAAGATCCTATTTTTCTTCTATGGAAGATAGTTTTGACTCAAATATAGAAGACAAAGATCTCAAAATTTTCTCAACTAAAATAGCTTCCTTTATCTCTTCACCCATATTCTTCATACAATTAGCAATCTCATCTACAAGTAAAAAGTAACTAGCAATAATATATGCATCTTAAGAGTTTCATACTAAATTTTGAGAGTTTGAAGCTTAGCACGTTTTACCTGGGAATCTCCTTCATAGCTTTGAATGATTTTGTCCCATATCTCTTTGCCTATCTTGAGCTACATGACTTTTACAAATTCTGATTCTGACAGACTTCCCAATAAAGTATTGAAAACCTTGGCATTGGTTTCATATTACTTCTTACCTACAGAGTTTGTAGGTATTACTGCTAGAAATTGGTATCCTCCTTCCACAATTTCCCAAACATTGGCCCCAAATGATTGAAGATAGGCTCTGGTTCTTATTTTCCAATATACCAAGTTTCTCCCATTGAATATTGGTGGTCCAATAGATCCCATGCCTTCATGATTATTCATTTTGAAAAATATTCCTTCAAATGATCAAGCTTCTTCTGAAGGACATTCTCCGATACCAATTGTTGGAAATAATATTGAGAGGGGGGGTGAATCAGTATTTACATATCAATAACTTTTCATTTCCCAAATAGATTTATATACACTACTTATGTGAAGTGAACTTGCGTGTACACGCTACTATGATTAGAGAAACCATCATATACCCATAAAACTTATGATTTAGTCAATTTATCATGTGTTGAACAGTGCATCAACAACTTGTTAAACAGTGCAGTAAAAAACATAATAAACCATCACACATAAGAAACACACATGAACACCAAGATTTAAGGTGGAAATCCAATGCAGGAAAAAGACCACTTGCTGCTATCGTCTTTGTCTTTTTTTAATATCAAGAAAATATGTTTACAATCTTGTACTGGTGTAGACTCATACTAGTACGTAGGAACCCACCTACAAAAGGCTACAACCTTCTCTCGTTTTCTAGCTTCTACTTGAAGGGAGCTGCAACCCCTTAGCTCTTGTACTAGCCAATGTGTTTACTAGTACGTAGGTGTTGACCTACAGAAGGCTACAACCTTCTTTCTTCCTCTAGGGACCACATTTCATAAATTTTTAGACTGGATGCTCCTGGTACATAACAATACAAATGAAGGCCTAGTTTTATCAAATTTTCATACTAGGCCCATCAGAACTTCCAAACTGCATCAACCAATAATCAGTTAATATAAATATCCAAATCACTCTCACCAGAACATTGTGATGAACCCAAAGGCCTGCGTCATCATCCAGAACCAGCTGTAACCTCAAGAATCATGCATCAGAATGTCTACGCTACTTTACTGAACCCAACCTGCGTCTATATGCTATTTCCTTTAACCAAACCTGTGTATGCCTTCAAAACTACTGAAATATAAAAATTCTAAATCAAGTCTGTATCAACCAGCAATATACTGAACATCTATTGTCAATTTGCAGAGCTTTACAAAGGCAGTAGTGGAGACAACCCTTCTCACTTAGACAATCAATCAACCAGACACCAAACTCCTTATGCACTCAGCTTTACATTCAGATCTAAGAAGACTTCATTGACAGACACCACTGAAACAACATAACTAATCAGGTAGATCAGTCATTTATGAAGAATAGGATTTTCCTTTGTATATGCTACTTGGAAGAGTCGAACCTGCATGTATACACACTTTTACCAAGGTGAACCAACATATAGATCTGCAAATATTAACTCGCAACTTCACTGCTATTTTAGACTTCAGACAAACCCAAATCATGACATTTAAAGAATAAAATAGGTGTATGCAATCGGATCTAGCCCAACCAATATCAGATCATTCAATGATAATTCATTTCAGGTCTCATGATCCTGATCCAACATTGAATTCAAGGTGCACAAAATATTTTAAATCAAATCACAAACATAGCCCCTGCAACATAAAATATACTTCAGATAGAAGTATTCCTGAGAAACCCTTTTCACTTGCACACCTTGGGATTTTGATCTTCTCCTCCTTATATAGTTTTTATCCTTTCTCAATACCTCAGACCAAAACGACTTAGAACCCGTGGTATTCTTGGATGGGATCAAATAGTTTTTACTCTGCTCAATATTGTGGGGTAAATACCATGGTATTGACCCCTGGTATTCTTTACTCTTGAATTTCCTTGATTTTCCAAGATGTATGCACTTTTCCTCTTGTGAAAGTGTGTGTCTACGTATAAGCTTCTTTTGTTTATGAACTGACGTGTATATGTTGTTTTGACTAAGGGGACCTACATATACATCTTAAACTGCTTTACACCATCCTTTTCCTTCAACTTCTTCATTCTAAACAGTAGAATTTAGTTCCATCTTCCTGTTCTTCTGTTACACTGTGAGTTTCCTTTTATCAAAACTGAACTGACCTATGAGTGAGTTGCCATCAAGGACAACACTTGTATCATAATGGCAACAGAGAGACATGGGCTTAAACAAGCTGCTACAGGGTTTCCTATAGTACTACAAGGTGTCCTAGTTTACTACAGGAAACAAGTTGAAATCTATAAGAAGGTACGAAAGGTGAAATAAGGTGTTGGAAAGGTGTCTAATGGTGGAATAAGGTAGAGGGAAGGTGAATATCACCCATGGACAAGCCCGGCATTCCAAGAAGGAAGGATTTTACTATGATATCTTGCTCATGGTAACTGGAAGATAGAGGTTTAGAATCAAAAAGCTATGAAGACCTGTGCATAATAAAACAAAGGAAATTATCACCTCCATATGACCATGGATCGATCATCAAATTAGCAGCAACATGCATGCCTCTCCAACAACCATCAAATAGGTATAGGGATGCAATACTCCTAAGCATATTACAGCTAGAAATTTGTTGTCAATGCATGAGAGATGAGGTTTTATAAGCTAAGGGTGGGTCAGCGGCCTCGGCTACCTTCAACTAGTTAATTGCAGCTCACTTCTTCACTCCTGCAATGTGGAAACACAAAATTAGAAAGGGTGATGATTTCGAGGAAGGGGGACAATAGTTAAAAGAAGAAATTTATTCAAAGGCCAAGCCACCACAACGCTCAAAGCCCTCCATCCACTTCATATCCACTATCTATCCATCATTCATTCATCCCATTTCATAAGAAAAAAATAATATTTTTCAAGAATAAACCCTACACTCTGTCTCACCTTGAAAATTTCTTAAAAAAACACATAGATCACATCCTCTCCATTGGCACAAACCTACACTACCCCCTCTGAGCCATAGCATAATCCTCCAACCCCTCTACATCATTTATCATCACTCCCATACAGTTAGAAGACCCTAAACAATAAGGAATGACTGCTACAGGAAGGAAAAATGTTGCTACAAGAAGGAAGAAATGAACAAATTATGATAAAACCAAAAATGGCAATGCCTAAGAGAGACCTAAACAAAAAAGAGAACTCCAAGGTTATTAGGCAATCATTTAGGCCACAAAAGAGAAGAAGAAGGAAACAAATGGCAAGAAGGCATTCACCATCAAAATAGAACTCAAACTGCAGTGATGAAAAGAGGCTTTCCAAGAGGTCTCTAATCTCTTTCGAGCTCTTTTCCAAGGCCTAAAAGATGTTATAGAAAGGGCAGAAATGCATGGAAGTCAAGTTGAGGGTCTACCCTAGGCTCAAACTATCATTTCTACTCAAAACAATTTTAAACAGGATGCTACAAGGTTTCTTGTAGTTACTACAGGAATTACTACAACATGTCCTAGTTCTCACCTAAAGGCGTTTTGAAGGTTTTAGAGGTATCCAAATGGTGGGAAAAGGTAGCCCAATGGTAGAAAAGGATTTGGAATACCTTCCCAAGATGAAAAATATTGAAGAACCCATCTTAAATAAGGGAAGAAGGTAGACTAATGGTCTAAAGAAACACTATGCTTTTTTCCATGCACAAACAATTTTGGAAAAATGAGTGAAAATGGAATGAAGGTTTCAAGGAAGAAGATATGAATGAAATGGATCTACAAGCCAACAAAGTTCACTTGTAAAGAGGAAAGTTATGTTTTTTTTTTTTTTTTTTTTTTGAAAGACTGTTAAACAATCATGAAAAGAACAACTACATTTTTGTGATTGTTCTTTTAGAACTTACAGCCAAGATTCTTAAGAGAAAGGACTGAGGAATTCACAGGAGAGAGGCCACCAGGGCCGTGAATGAGGCACAATGAGGTCACTAATTTTCTCAGAGGATGAGCAACAATTTTAGCAGGGGTTATGATGGGCCTCTATATTAGACATAAATTAAGACCCATGGCTTTAAATTAGACATAAATTAAGGTCCATATGACCATCCTTCAACACATTAAACCTCTCTTTTTGCACTAGATAATGTATTTTTAACCTTAATATGTTCATTAGGAAAGTTTACGGATAATTTCATATTTGTGCTTAATATTATTTATTTTTACAGAATATTGTGAGAATATTGGGCAGATTATGGAGATTTGGAGGAGGATAAAACCTACGGACCCACTCCCTACTATAGGAGGATCAATATTAAATAATAAATCAAAAATATATTCTGGAATTATGGCACAGATTGTGGAGCTCCAATTATTGAGAAAATCTAGGAATGTATTCCTTGCCATTTAATGCAGATTCCTAGTGTTGGGAGCTAGATCCACTAATCAAGGGTTTTGGTGGGGAAAGCTTCCTCATTTAATAGGGAATGATTCCTAACCATTTTTTATAAGTACCGAGTCAAAATTTCCTCTAGGGGTAGATTTTTATTAGTTTTCTTGTGGAGAGAACTCATATTTTTGAAGCTCCATTATCATTTCTTGCAGGGATGTAATTGTATTGATGGAAATAATGAAGATTTGTGCCATGTTCAGCTTCTATATCTTGGTCTTCGTCATAGGACTCTAATTTTCCTTGGGCTTGGCCATCCCAAGAGCCTCAAAGCCCTTTTGTATCATTTACTTTTCTTCTTTTCACTTCTTATTCACATGCATCCCTTGTTCTTGTTTTCTATTTCTGCATTTAGTCTTAGTGATTTCTTGTTGTAGGATTGGGTTAAATGGTTGAAGTAAGTTATTTTGCAGGACAAAATGCATTATTTCATCATTGGAACAACTTTGGAAGGTCATAGTAATCATTAAGCTACTTGGATTAGTTTGTTTATTCCCAAATCTAGATTTCTGGAAGTCCCTTGTGGCAAATAACAGTAAATTTCTACTATTTTTTAGAGCATGCTAACGAGATTCGATCAATTTGATTCCACTTGAATTAAATAAAAAAAAATATATCATTAATAATAAAAATTACCCCATTTCATTTTCACTTGATTAGGTTAGGCATTGATACATTTACTAGCTCATTAGTTCTCGAATTTCTAGATTTTAGACTAGTAATTTTCTGTTATTTTCTAGCATGGGTTAACAGAGGTATTTTTGAGTGATTTGACTTGCAATGGAGACCTAAGACATCCTAGTCAATAAAAACAAATTTCTCATCCAATTTGGATTTGATTTTCTTGGTCATTTGGTGAATTATAGTTTATTGTAGTAAATCTGCTTTTTCCTGTAGTACTCTTCCAACATGTATATACTTGCCCAAATTTGCTCAATAAGCTTGGTTATTGTTTCTTAGGGTTGAATAAATACCCCTAGGCTCTAAATAAATGATTATGGAATACTACATACCTCTTAGTTTCCTCTTTACCCACGCAAAACATTTCAGTGATTTGAGTTAATGGACAAATTTATGAATTGGATAATACAGTGCTAATTTTCTTTATTGCCACATCCAATGAAATCTGTTAAAGGATCTAAAATATTTAAAATGTAATGGTTGAAATTTATCTCATGCTATTTACTTTATGCAATTAGAATAGGTTTCTTTCCTTGGATTTTATTTCTTGTAATAGGTTAAGGTTTTCATTTCGAGCATTTCATTTTCTGCAATTAGCTTAGGATCCGAATTTATTACATTCACTCCATTACATCATGAAAACAAAGGAATGACACATTTGTATGTTTCACATAAAGTTTCAATACCTCTTAAGTTTGTACGAACCCCAAGTTTATAATTAAAGTTGGTAGCCTTGGGAGTTGCAACATTCTTGTTGCAATACCAAGGCACATCAAGCATCAGGCTCAAACTACCCAATCTTCTAAGCTTTCTTCTACATGATGTTCTATACCTCCTAGAGTTGCAGAGAAACTTGTTTTATTTGGTCCATATTCGCTAGTTAGGACACTCCTTTCACATATTTAATGGTAAAGTTGAGGTTTGAAAATCATCACATCACTCACTTGTCATGACTGAGATAGAAGAATAAAGACTTTCGAAACTGCAAGGAAGCTCTACTCGTGCACAACAATTTTCATACAGATCTCACTATGATAAAGGTACTCTTCCATAAACTCTTTTATGACATGCTAGGTTTGAACATCTAAGCTATGAGAGCCTTTGTTTTTTGAAGAAGAATGGTGTTACTAGTTTGCCTATTATTCCTAGGAAACTTAAGAAATGTGATGTGTGTATCTTAGGAAAGCACAACAAACAATTTTTTCATGTTTCTCATTCTAGAGCACATATAAAACTTGAACTCATTCATTCTAATTTATGTGGTCCAATGCCTATTCCTTATGCAAATAGTAATAAATATATGATGAAATTTATTGATGACTACAACAGAATGTGTTGGGTTCATTTATTGAAGGACAAATTTGAAGCTTTTGAAACATTCAGGAACTTTCATGCATGGATTGGAAATGATGCATAATCTCATATTGACTCTATTCGTACTGATAATGGAAAATAATATAATTCAAATGAATTTGATATCTCTTCCAACATGGGATCAAACAACATTTTTTTTTCCTTATAATTCCCAATAGAATGGAGTAACTAAAAGAATGAACAAGACAATCTTAAATATGGTACGTTCAATGATGTTTTTGAAAAATGTTAATTTGATGTTTTGGGATGATGCAGTTCTATGTGCTGTGTATATAAAATAATAGGTGTCCATCTCATGTTAAAAAACAAGACTCCCTATGAAATGTGGTATGGACACATTCCTTAGGTGATTCATCTAAAGTTTTTTGGTTCCATCTGTTATGCATTCATACCTAAGGAAAAAAGAAAAAAACTTAATGCAAGGAGTCACAAATATATCTTGTTGGGGTATTCATATACCTCCAAATCATACCTTCTCTATGATGAAGTAAATAAGAAGTTTACAATATCTAGAGATGTGATCTTTCTTGAATATTCAAAGGCTAGAAATGTTGTTAAGAGAAATATTGATCACTAGTATAGATTCGAGCATGCAAAGTATTTTCAAGAGTTTGATAATGAGATTCCACATCTTGAAGGGGGGATACCTGTACTGGATCAATCTGTGGAATCTCCTTTTGAATCACTCTCTCCCCCACATGAAGCTCCCACCACTAATCAAGAAGATACCTCGAGTGATGTGATTGTGATAATTTGGAGGCTACATATTGATTCAACCCCATCTCAATGAATTGAGCAGCCTGAGCCATCCTAGAAAGGCCCTCTGAAATGGCTCACAAAGACACTTGCAAGTGTGCATCCTAATGAGGTTGGAAAGACAGGGACAAGAAGATATGTTAGATAGAATGGAGGTGATGTAGATGATTCTAATTCACTTGTTGATATGGATGTTTCTTATGATTTTGCACTAAATTTGTCTACATATTTTGAACCAACTTCCTTCAAAGAAGTTTCTTTTCATGATGAATGTAAAGAAGCGATGTAGAAAGAGTATGATGCTTTGATAAAAAATGGCACCTGGAAGGTGGTTGATCCAGGTTGAAAGTGGGTATTCAAGAACAAGTAAAGAATATTGCTCACTTGAAAAGCATAAAGGCAGGGTTGTGGATTTTTTTTTCATAGAAGGAAGCAGTCGATTATGAGTAGAGATTTCCCCCCACAACAAAATGGGCTACCATCCAAACACTGTTGAAAAATGTAGCAAGAAAGTCTTTATTTGACTTGGCCTTGGTCAAATTGAGAAAATTAAAATTTCCTCATTAGAAGGAAATTTGGATGCAGTTAACTTATGTGTCATCACTCCTGTCACCTAGTTAGCTCAGTAAATTCGAGTTAGAGGATTTCAAGTTCAGTTAAGCATGTGTGATTGCTAATTTGTAGCAATCAAGGTTAGTTATTTCAAGTTGTTTTCATTTAAACTAGTTATAAGTGTTGGAAGAACTAGTGGAAGGTTAGTTGTGTAGTGGGACAACAATATAACTCAATGATCATTTGGTTAACTGATCAATCAACCCAAAATATCTAGTGCATGCAGAGAATTCGAATTCCCCAGTTGTGGTGGAAATTCCAAGGCATTGTAACATCAATTGTAGACTAGTCTTGAGTGTACAGGTGTTGCATGCAGTCAGATGATTAACCTTGGGAATTGAACAATCAAGTTTGGAGAAATTTCTAAATAATAGGGGCCTAATTTCTCAAGGAATTTCACAAGGAAATAGGGGCTCAAGAAGAGGCATAAATTGGCTAAGTTTGGGTCAGATCTTGTTAGTGAGTAGAGAGATAGGTTATTCACTTACAAGTTGTGGTAAGTTGAGGAAAGAAATTGTAATACATCTCTATTCATCATATTAATGCAAGAAGGCAAGGGGTTTTTAGTAGATTTCTTTCCCTTGGAAAAATATTGTGTGCATGTGTGTGTTTTTTTTCCCGGGGAGAAAATATCGTAATTTCCATTATTTGTTGAAAATTACATGCTGTAGATGCCCGAAGGTATATGAAAATACTGTGACCTTAGTCAGATGATAGTAGTTCCAAAAAAAGATACTAAGTAGACCCAGTAAGGTGTGATGTACAACTGTGCTATTACAAACCAAAATGTCACCAGTGGGTGATAACTGTTCAGATGCTCAAAAGTGCTAATTACAATATTGAAATAATTGAATTAAACACAAAAAGTGTTGTAAATCTTAGGGGTTGTCCACCCATTTAAGTTCTTGGTCTATGTACAGTTTGTGAAAGTACTGATAGACTCTTTCCGGTATATGTTCAGTGAATAACCATTCTCCTCGAGGGCCATGCATTGCCTCTTTCAAAAGCTTTTCCACATTTTCATTACACTCCCTGTAGATGTGAGAGAATGAAATATGGTCAAAATGTGTTTTTAAAAAAGCAATTTCATCCATAATAGTTCTTAGAGAAAATGCATGGCATGTAGCTGTATTGTTAAACCAATTTATGACATTTTTGGAGTCCCCATAAATTTGGATTTGTCTGCACTGTTTGCGAATGGAAAAATAAATCAAGTGAGGAAGGGAGATAAGCTCTACAAAATTGTTTGTGCCCTCGCCCAGGCCCATGCAAATCTGAAAGTAATGTGTGTCTGATAGATGGAAAATTATGCCTCCCCCACAGCCCTGGGCTTGTGCAGCCCCACCAAAATAGGCCCGTGGCCGAGTTTTATCAATTTGTTCCTAGTTGATGATCCTGGGTCTGCTGATGAGCTCTTCAGCTGGGAGTTCCTCATAGCCCGAGAAAATTTTAGTTGGAATTAGAGCCCAGTTTATAATCCTCTCTCGGAATATGATGTTGTTGTGGTCCAACCAGATGTGCCAAGAGACTAGAAGTGGCAGGTTTCTTGCCTTGGATCATTTGCTTCACCCCACTAGTTGTCCCAGGCACTAGGGATATCCTCACCATGACATCTTTGGTTAATGTTGAGAGAAATCAGAACTTGCGTCCATAGCAACTTTGATGTAGGACAAGTGAGGAATAAGTGCTGATTCGATTCCTCCTCCTGATGGTGGTAGAGTACACACCATGTAGGTCTTGTGTAAGCCCTTTTCCTTAGATTGATTCATGTGGGTGTCTTATCGTCAAGAATATTCCACATCAATAATCTAGTGTGCGGGGGAGCTTTCAACTTCCAAAGGTGAGTCCACCAGCTCTTCAGTCTATCTGGTTTTGCCTCTGCTTGAATGATGTCATATCCTTGCTTGGATGAATATTGGCCCTCTTTAGAAAGACCCCAAATTAGTTCATCTTCGTCTTCATGTAGTTGTACATGGGATTCTATTAGTGATTGTATATAATTTTTCCACGGTCTTTCCCATTGAATCGGGATATTCCACACCACCCCAGAGTGCCAGGCTTGTGACAGAAAGGTAGCATTTCGGTGGTCCCCAAGTTGCGAAATGTATAGGATGCCCATATTGTTGAGGAATGTGATCAACTCTGGTGATAGTTGATATAAATTCCCACTATTGGTCCAGGGATCAATCCCAATGAATACTGATGCTCCATTCCCAATTTCTAGATAATACCTCTTTTAATGATGGGCAGGGTGTTTAGGATGGCCCTCCAAATGACCGAGATACCTTTTTTGCTCCAAGTGGAACACCTTATCCAATCAATAATGGAGCTAGGCAAAATATATTTGTGGGAAATCACCTTTGACAAGAGAATCTTGTGTTTTAGGAGTAACCACCCTTGCTTAGCAGCCAGTACTTGTGCAAAGGCCGAAAGCTGCTTTAATCCCCACCCTCCCCATTTTTTGGGGATTGCAATTTTGCTCCATTTAACCCAGGCAAACAACTTCCCATCCTTTCTACCCTTCCATAAGAAATGATTGCAAAATTTTTGGATTATGTTGAGAATCCCCATGGGGATCCATGCCAATGACATCCAAAACATAAGGGTAGCTTCTAATATAGCTTTGATAAGTATCAGTCTTCCTGCCCTAGATAGGAAGCAATGACACTAGATATTTATTCTTTTCTCCACCTTTGTAATAAGCCAGATCCAATCAGCTAGTTTGTATCTGTTTGCCTTGAGTTTAAAGCCCAGGTACTTCAGTCCGGCCTGGAGATCCAAAACCTGATAGGGAAAATTTTGGAGTGAGAGTTTTATTTCCTATTGGGAGCATTCTGAGAAGGATATAGTGGACTTTTCCCTGTTGATTTCCATCCCTGTAGCAATACTGAAAAGATTTAATGATTCTTTTAGAGTAATGATATCCTGCACACTCCCATTAAGGAAAATGAGAATGTCGTCCACAAAAAGAAGATGGGTCAATGTAAAAAGATCTATAATATTCAATCTCCTGAGTCTCCTAGATCACTTCTCTGAATCTATCAGTTTACTCAGGCCTTCCATGACAAGGAGAAATAGCAAAGGGGATAATGGACAACCCTATCTTATTCCCCTTTCCACCTTAAATGGATGGGAGGCTGACCCATTGATGAGAATTGCAAAAGATACAGATGTAATACAACCCATGATTCAACTAATGAACTCTAGAGGGAAGCCCAAATGAGTGAGAATAATTCTTAGGTATAGCCAACTTACTTTATCAAAGGCTTTTGATAAGTCTATTTTGAGAGCCATCCCTTTGAGCTTTTTCAATTTGATAGAGTTGAGGGATTCCTGGGCTGAGCTGATGGCTTCATGGATATGTCAGTTATGAAGGAAAGCAAATTGTTCTTGAGAGATGTGGTCAGATAGAATAGGCTTGATATAGTTGGCTATGATTTTGTATAAGCAATTGCAGAGTGAAATAGGACGGAAGTCATGGAAGGAGGGGGAATCGGTTTTTGGAATGAGGGATATATAGGTGGAGTTAAGGGAGGAATATATTTGACCAAGGGTCCGAATTTCTTCAATTACTTCAAGCAGATCCGGGCCAACAATGTCTAGGAAAGCAATATAAAATTCCCCGAGCTAGCCATCTGGCCCTGGGATTTTGTCTCTCTTGAACCATTTTGGTGTGCTTTTGAGTTCCCCCATGGAAACAGGTTTGATGAGATCATCTATGCCATCTGGATCCAAGTAGCTAGCGAAGTGACTAGCCAAATTGATGATTTCAGGCAAAGAGGGGGCAGTGGGGGCTTTAAATAGGCGCTTGAAATGGGCAATTCAAATTTGAGCAAGGTGAGAGTGTGTGGTGGAAAATTCCTCTTGATCCATTGGCATCTTCCAGATGGTGTTATTGGATTTCCTTCCATTTGCAAAATTGTGAAAAAAATTGGTGTTTCCATCCCCTTCCTGCAACCAAATCGCTCTGCTTCTGATTGTGTGCATGTGTGTTATTTATTATTGCATGTCTGAAAGTTTTGTTCTAAATTGTGAATTAACTTCTGTAGAGAAGTAGAGTAGGTTTATGTCTTGTGATTTTGATTAAAACTTCATGAGTAGCTGTAAATATACACCATAATTTCTACATGGTGCCAGACCAGGATTCACATTAGAGAAGGAATTTCAAAGTTGTTTCCCAGAAGGTTTGAATTTTCAATTCAGTGTAGCAGGATCTCTTTAGAGCTGAGAATATGACCTTCAATGGGCTAAGGCTAGAGTATTCCTTGGAAGGAACCTCTAATTTCATTGCATGGAAGGATCACATGGACACATTATTGGATGACAGTGGATTGTTAGAATACATCAAGAGAGATGTTGCAAAACCATCAGAATCTGATGCCCAGAACCATGCTCATTGGAAGAAAGATGTATCCAAGGCTAGGAGAATAATATTGGAGGGAATACAAGACCAAATTATCATAAATATCCATGGGAAATAAACTCCTTATGAAATGTGGCAAGAACTAGCATACCTTTTCTATAATAGTAGTGACCACAGGAAGTTAGTGCTTAAGGATAAACTTCGAAGTATCAAGATGCAAAAGAATGACATTATCCCGCAATATCTGAGTAGGTTCACACAAGTTTGCGATGATCTTGTAGGAATTGGTGTTATTGTTTTAGATGATGACTGGATAAGCCTATCCCTTCTAGGCCTTCCTAATATTTGGCATAGCTACCAAGATTTGGTGAACGAGAGGGAGAAATTACCGAATTGGGAACGCTTATGGTCCAATTTGGCACAGGAGGAAATAAGGCAGAATACCAGAGATGGAACTTCATCCAAGGGCGAGGATGAACAAAATTTTTCATTGGATGGAAAGGGAAAGAAGGGAGAAAAGGAATAAATTTTAAACCAAACTAGAATCTAGCCAAGGGAGCATGAAGAAATATTTGTCCAAAATTAAATGCTTCCATTGTCATGAATTTGGGCACTATGCCATGAAGTGTCCACACAAAAAGGAAAGCAAGGAGACCTCAAGAGGAGCACAAAGTGAAGCCTTTGCTTCACAGTTCGAGCTTGACTTTACCCTTATTGCATGCATGGTCAGCCCAATGATGGGGATTTTGTGGTACTTGGACTCAGGTGCCTCATTCCACATGATAGGGTGTAGATATTTTTCCAGTGATCTAGAGGAGAAATATTTGCTTATGCACATCGATCTAGGGGGAAATGGAAGATAAAATGTGACCAGGGTGGGTACAACCACCTTTCAAAGGGATTCGAGATCCCCTCTCAGATGTAAGGATGTCATGTTTGTTCTAGGCCTAAAGTAAAATCTCATATCTGTTGCAGTTTTGGAAGACGTGGTTATGACACGATCTTTAGCAAAGGAAAAGAATTCCTTAGACACATAGCCACTGGATAGGTGAAGCAGGTTGAGGTTGATGTGAACAACCTGTACAAGATAGATGTGGAAGATTGTATTGCATTAAGCACTAAGGAGGAGAAAGTGAAGGGCTGCCATGTTGGGGAACTTTGTCACAAAAGAATTGGCCATTTGCATGATGGTGCCTTGAATATTATGCAACAAATAAATATTGGCCTCCCTAAAGGATCACTTGAGCATTAGGATGTATGCAAAGGATGTACTTTGGTGAAGTACACAAAATCCACATTCCATGATCGGGAGAACAAAGCACATGAAATCCTATAAAGGATCCACTTTGATGTTTTTGAACCTTTCTCGACACCCTCCACTGCTAGACAAAAAAAGAATCATTTTTATTGATGACTTCTCATAGAAGTGTTGGATATTATTAATGTGAAAGAAATATGAGAAATTCTCCAAGTTCGTAGAATTCAAGGCACGGGTTGAGAAAGAAACCGACAAGAAGGTGAAGGCTCTCAGGAGCGATAATGGAGGTGAGTATGTGCCAAATAAAATTAAAAATTTGTGTGACAGAAGGAATTCAATGAGAGTTGAAAACACCCCACAACTCTTACCAGAATGCGTTGGCTGAGAGAAATAATCGTATCATTGTGGGAGAAGTGAGGGTGATGTTGCATGACTGAGGCATACCTCTACATTTGTTGGCTGAAGGATGCAACACAATAGTCTATTTGTAGAATTGGAGTCCTCATTAGATTCTGTGCATGATTACACCAGAGGAGGATTTCTTGAGGAGAAAGCCAAATGTGTCCTAGTTCAAGATTTTTTGAGCATCAGTATACTTCCATGTCTCCAAAGAATCAAGGAAGAAGCTTGAGCTAACAACAAAATTGGGGGTTATTTTTGGGTTACACAAAAACTCCCCACAACTACCATGTGTACTTTCCATCCCTTAGAATGACAATTTTGCCAAGGGATGTAAAATTTGATGAGGAGAAAGCCATGCAGTGCTCTCTTGAGAGGGAGATTTAGATCCTACAAGAAGAAGAGCTTTTAGCTCCAAATGAGGAGCCTCAGGATGATGTGGAGTATCCATAAGTAGAGGAGCAAAGAGTGGAGACATCCACTCAAGAAGAAAGATCCAGAGAAGGCATAAAAAGGAACATAGAAGTTGTGTTAGGTCCCTATAATACTAGTTTAACCCCTTATTGTTATTAACACAACCCCTTTATTATATTGTTGAGCCCATGTAGTCCCCATATTGTTGTTATTGTACCCCATAGAAGCCCACTAATTTTATTATTGTGCCCTTACATTATTATTGTTATGTCGACTTTGATTATATTATGTCCCCTTAGACTCCTATATATAGAAAGGAGGTCTTGTCATTTGTATCATCTAAGAACTGTTCACTTGTGTAATGTAAAGGAGGTTTCCCCCTTGAAGAGGATGAATTCTAAGGTGTTTATCTCTCTTTTCTATCTTTTAGTGAGTTGGTTTCATAACATTTGGTGTTGGAGCTTTGGATTCTAAGGTTTCACTACTCCAAATAGGTCTTCGTGGAAGTTTCGCTATAACGTTTTTTCTGCGATGCTTCAGAAGCTAAAACCAAAACCCGTTTGAGATGAAATCTCTCTGAACCTCGAGTCTGCATTTCAGATCTTGTAGCACTATATTTTTGGAGATATGATCTCAGAAAGTTAGGGTTTTTGCAAGCTCCAGAATTCCCTCTCAAATAGATCATCATGGCATTGGCACTATAATTGTTTTTCTACAACGTTTCAGACTTTGAAATTAAAACCCATTTGCTATGAAAACTTGGTGAAGCTCGGGCCTGAATTTAAGATCTTGTTTTGTTATATTTTTGGAGATACAATCCAAGACATTTAGGGTTTCTGAAGGCTCCCAAATTACATCCCAAATAGGTGACCTTGGGAAAATCATCATAACTTTCTCTTTGAGCATCAAATTGAAATTTCGTAAGAAGTTACAAAAAGAAGACAAACAGTAGTTTGCTTTATATTGTTTTTAGGTCCTAAGGTTGAAACAGTAACACGTGGAACTTCGTACAAGTTAGGTCTATTGGAATAGTATATAATCAGGTCATCGTGGGAGATTTGACATAGCTCTTCCTTGTAGAATCCAATATTGATCAGACTTGTGGGGTTAGAAAGAGGACTCAGAGGGTTACTGCAGGACAAAATTTCAGAACTTGGAGATCTAAAATTACAGATTTACAGTTGTTTCAAGATCAAGCTCCTAAAATCAAGAAAAGGCGATATGAGGAAGTTTTATGGCAAGGATCCATTAAATAGGATACTACATATTGAGCAATATTTTGATCTACATGAGGTGAAACGGTTACAAAAAGTACATATTGCATCTTTATATTTAGAACCAAATCAATTTTTATGGTATAAAGGTCTTTGTTCTCATAAAGCACTTGTCACTTGGTCAATTTTCACGGAAGAAATGGTAGCACATTATGAGGATACAAAGAGTAGCACCTTCTTTAGCCAATTGATAAATCTCGAACAAAATGGTTCAATGTCAGAGCACATTAAGGACTTTAAAATATAACATTCAACATGAGGTTCATCTTTGGGAACCCGATTCATTGGAGAAGGAATTCCGGCTGGCAAGAAAAATTGAAAGCGAAATTATGGAAACAAGGAATCCCACCACTCACTACTGTAATTATGGAAGTGTTTTTTCTCCTAACCTTCCACAACCTATAAGGTTTACACCACATCAATTGGAGGAAAAAAGAGAAAAAGGCCTTTTTTACCATTGTGATAGAAAATACACTAAAGGTCATAAGTGTGCTTAGAAGAAATTATTTTACATAGATTATGAAGAGGAGGAAGAAAAGGATCAAGAAACATCAAAAGAAGAGGATATGCACCAAGCAACCCCAAAGAAGGAAGAAATGAATCTGACCATATCTTGTAAAGAATTGGCAAGAATTACCACTCCTCAAACTCTCAAGATAGAAGGACATATCAAGAAGAAAAAGGTTCAAGAAGTGAAAGATCACATCGAGAAAAAAGAAATGAATCCGGCCATATCTTGTAATGCATTGGCTGGAATTACCACTCAAACTATCAAGATAGAAGGACATATCAAGAAGAAAAATGTTCAAAAAGTGAAAGATCACATCGAGCATCAAGAAATGAATTCGTCCATATCTTGTAATAAATTAGTAGAAATTACCACTCCTCAAACTATCAAGATAGAAGGACATATCATTAATGTATCTTCTGAACACATGACCAAATATGTGCTATGCAATGAACCAGCTAAGCCAAGCTATGGTTAGGCTAGCCAAATTGTTTTTGAAGGCAACTACGCATGTTTTATAGTACATCAGGTGGAATTTTTAGTGTTGGGTCCGTAGTTGTTTCTTGGGACAATAGGAAGCAAAGATCTGTGGCGCTCAACTCAATAGAAGCATAATACATGGCTGCAAGTTAAGTAGCATGTTACGCAATATTGATGAGAAAGATACTTGTGGGATTATTTGGTCAGATGATGGATCCAATTGTCATCTATTGTGATAATCAGAGTTGCATCAAGCTCTCTGAGAATCCTATATTTCATGATTGATCCAAGCATATAGATATATGGTATCACCATTTACAGGATTGTGTGCAGAAGTGGATAATGTTGCTATAATATATTCAGACAAAGGAACAATATGCTAACATTTTGGGAAAGGCTTTGTCAAAAGGGAAATTCGAGTTCCACATGTGTATAATATAGGTGGTTGATCATCCCTTTCTGTTGGGAGGGAGTGTTGAAAAATGTAGCAAGAAAGTCTCAATTTGAATTTGGCTTGGTCAAATTAAAAAAAATTGAATTTCCACATCAACATACAACTTGGATGCAGTTAACTTGTGTGACATCGCTCTTGTCACCCAGTTAGCTCAGTAAATTTGAGTTAGAGGAGTTGGATTTGAGTTAAGCGTGTGCGATTGCTAATTTGTAGTAATCATGGTCTATTATTTCAATTTTTTTTCTCCATTAAACTAGTTATAAGTGTTGTAAGAAATAGTGGAAGGTTAGTTGTGCAATACGACAATAGTCTAACTTAGTGATCATCTAGTTAACTGATTAATCAACCCAAAATAGCTAGTGCATGCAAAGAAATTGAGTTCCTCAGTTTTGGTGGAGACCCCAAGGAAGTGTAACATCAATTGTAGACTAGAATTGAGAGCACAAGTGTTGCATGCAATCATTATGATCAACCTTGCGGATTTCACAATCCATTTTGGATAAATTCCTAAATAATAGTGGGCTAATTTCTCAATGAATTGTCCAAGGAAATTGGGGATCAAGTAGAGGTAGAATTTGACTAAGTCTGTGTCATTTATTCTTAGTGAGCAAAGAGATAGGTCATCCACTTGCGGGTTGTGCTCACTTGAGAAAATAAATTGTAATACATCTCTATTCATCATATTAATGCTAGCAGGTAAGGGTTTTTTAGCAGATTACTTTCCCCTAGAAAAATATTATGTTCATGTGTGTTATTTATTATTGTATGTCTGAAATTTTTGTTCTAAATTGTGAATTAACTTCTACAGAGTAGAAAAGTATGTTTGTGTCATGTGATTTTGATTAAAACTTGATGAGAAATTGCAAAGCTACACCATAATTTCTACAACCGCTCTTTTCCTTAGTAGCTCAGGATGGTTGTAAAGTTCATCAAATGGATGTAAAAAATTCTTTCTGGAATGGAGATCTAAAAGAGAATATTTTTATGTCCCGACTAGAAGGATTTGTTGTGAAGGGACAAGAACACATGGTATCCAATCTTGTAAAATCCTTGTATGGTCTCAAGCAAGAACCACAAGCTTGATATGAGAAATTGATTGATCATCTTCAGAAACTCAATTTCAAACATTATGATCTTCATGATGTAACTTTGTTTGTCAAGAAATTTGGAAAGAAAGTTGTGTATCTTTTTGTGTATGTAAATTATCTTTTGATGACAGGGAACAATGATAATTACATTGTATCCATAAATAAATAACTAAGGAAAGGTTATGAAATGACAGATTTGGTATATGTTCACTACTATCTTTCTATTGAAGTAACCCAACATCCAAAGTTTATATTACTCTCTTAGAAAAAGTACATTGGATATTTTTTGAACGCATTTGGCATGATTGAGTGCAATCCTTTGACTACTCCAGTGGAACATAATTTAAAGCTCACATCCACTGAAGGAAAATAATTTGAGGATGAAACAAATAATAGACCGCTTGTAGGGAGTCTCAACTACCTGACTACTACAATACCAAACATTTAATTATTTGTTGGAATCCTCTCCAGGTTTATGCAAAAGCCTTGTGAGGGTCATTGGTCTATTGCAAAAATATTTTTAAATTACTTGAAGGGAACTCAAGACTTTGGACTCAAGTATACATAGGTGGATGACTTCAGCTTGATTCGAAAATTTGACTCAGATTTTGATGGAGATAAAGAAACCGAAGTATCTACTACAGGTTATATTATGAGTCTTGGATCAGGATATGTCTCTTGGAGGTCACACAAACAATCAGTTCCAACAGATTACACAACTGAAGCAGAATATGTAGCAGTAGATGAAGCAATGAAGGAAATTGTGTGGCACAGAAAAGTTTTGGAGGATTTGCAGGAGAAACAAGTGCATTCAACTCCTCTTTTGATTGATAACATTTTTGCAATAAATCTGGCCAAGAACCCAGATTTCCAATATCAAACCAAGAACACTAATACAAAGTATCATGTGATTTGACATCATGTTGGGGCCAAGACAATTTACCTACTTCATTGTTCCACAAATGAGAAGATTGTAGACATCTTCACCAAAGCGATTGGAAGAGAAAAGTTTGAAAGATTCAAAATGATTCTTGGGATCACCAACATCCCTTCAAATTAATGAAAAAACATAATTCATTCGTGAAAATTACTCTCCTGGTCTAACACCAATGCACAAGAATATGCAAAATTTGATCAATTTCGTAGGGTTAAATTCAAGGTTTGAGTGCCTCAAATAAATGCACACCAGGACATATACTTAGTTTACTATGCAATATTGATCATTCTAACCTAAATATAAAACTATTTTATTCAACATAGCATAGTCATTTTCAGAAAGGAAATGTTATACATTGAAATCCAAGTCTGGCGGAATAACAATGATCATGTCTACGAATGATCATAGTTATAAAGAATTTGCGCTCCAAGACTAAACCAGTTACACTCTTGGTAATGAAATTTGAAATGGGATATGATTGGTCAATTTCTAACCTTAGGATATAACCTTGCATCATGTCTAAAAAATATCCTACATAACTATGTTTCCCACTTATACACAACTTTCACATAAGGCAAGTCAAAGCAAAATTTAAAATGTTGTACGAAATTTGAAGTATAAGCATTTAAGCTCAAAGTAAAGATATAATAATTAAAAAGTGTGTAAAATCATTAAATAAAAAATCTACAATTTTAATCAATCATATTAGCCAATAAATGAAGCTTGGGCATGCATTTTAGTGAAGCAAGGCAATTTTCGCCTTCTTCACCAACCTTCATTTCAAGGCCAAATTGAATTATTCAACTTGGAGAGTACTTTTTTACTCACAATTAACATTAATTTTTCACATAGAATTTGTTTTAGTGTAGGGATATGTCAAATTGGATTGATTTCATAGAGTTAAAGTCAAGGTTTGTGTGCCTCAAATAAAATCATACCAGGGCCTATACTTAATTGATTGTGTGATAATGATCATTCCAACCTAAATACAAAACAATTTTATGCAATATAGAATAGTTAATTTCGTAAAGAAAATTTTATACACTCAAATCCAAGTATGTTGGAATAACAATTGATCCTATCTGCCAATGATCATAGTCGAAACAAATATGCATTCCGAGGCCAAACCAGTTACACTCTTGGTAATGAAATTTGAAATGGGACATGAATGGACAATTCCTAACCTTAGGATATGTTGTCCTTTGAGATGAATCTAGGTCAGTTAGTCATGCCAGAGCATCTAAAAATTTTAGTTTGTTTTTAAAGTTGTTGGATGACCAATGTTATGAATATTTTGAAAACAGGTGCTTAAGCCTTAATAGTTACTAAGTTGGATGAAAGGGCCGCTATTTGTTTGATTATAGTTAATTGATTTAAAATGCGTGAATAGCAGATTCTTGATGAAATATAACTTGCTAAATATTCAGAAAAAATATTTGATTGGTTATAAGAAAAGAATAGAGGAAAACAATGTTTCCTGTAGAACAAAATATATTTAAATAGATGCAGATGGGTGTGACAATTAATTGATATAGAGGAGTTTATAATAACAGATAGTCTTGTAAACTAGTCCCTAATTATTGTTTATAACTTCACATGGGATTTAAGATTGACTGATACTTAGTATGATCTTACCGATATCTCTACATAAATATTTAAAATATGAAGAAAGACATATTGAAATAAGCACATAGGAAAAACTCACTAGGAGACAAACTATAGAAGGCAAATTCAAAATCCTTTCATTAACTTGAATAAAATCTCCAACTCGGTTACAATTTTGTTCTCAAAGCTCATCCAAGGGTTCAACCCTTAATAAATCGAAGGATGAGTTATTTATACAAAATTTTATTCTAGATATTTTCCAAAGAAAAATACAAAAATAGTACAAAACTATAGGAATTTCAAAACTACTAAGTGTTAGCACTATTCTTTAGGAATCTATTGATGATGTGGTCCCCAAAAGTGTTTCCCAGTTGTCTTTCAGTTGTTGATGAAAGTTAATCGATAATTTCACCCAAGTGATCCCATCTGTCTTCACTTGGTATAGTAAGATTTACCAATTTCCTGTAAACTTCATCAACCTTGGTGTACTTCTCAAAAGTGGGCTTATTTACAAAAATGTGTCTAATCTCATGTTTTCCTGTAATATGACCCTTTATGCCTGCAAAACTTGCTTTATTAGTTTCTATAGTATAAATATTTTGGCAACATTCCTCCAAAATGATCAACCTGTCATCTGGGGCCACTAATTCTGGTTGTCCTCTCTAATTGAGTAAATCAAACTTAAAATGAAACCTTTGAACATAAATTTTCAAGGTTTGACACTTAGTCTCTAACTAAGTCATAAGGTTATTTTTCTGCAAAACCTTTTTTATCTCCGAAATTGTTTATGTTCTATCCAAAATCTCAAACTGCTCCAAATCCACCCTAGTTTTTGAATTAAGAACTCTGACAATGTATGTAGCTTCACTTGGTTTGTCTCTAAGAAGTTGCTTCACTTCATCAATAGCTATCTGAAATATGTTTATAAGTTCCTCTTCCTCAAAATGATCTAAATGGAGGGCCATACTTCAGTTATGACCTAGCTAATATCTGCCCAAATGCTTTCCTTGTCTTGGGCCAAGGTTTGAGCCATTAATGAATCACTTTGAAACTCTTCTATTCTTCTGGTCAACCTGTGGGTCTTCTGCATTTCTTCAACATACAGAGTGTCATTTTTTATCTTCTAAGATTCCATATTATTAAATTTCTTGTGAAGCCTATCATTTCCTTATTTATTGTGAGTTAGTTTCTGCAAGAGTTTGTTCAAATCTCCTATTGTTGATGTAGATTCTGTTGTGGCTGATGTTGATTCCCCTATTGTTCCAGACACTGTAACAGGAATATTTGTGATGGGAGATATAGCTAACTGAGTAAATTGGTCTGTTCCCTTAAGCAAATTCCAAATTTGTTCCTCCATAGCCTTTATTTGTACATTCTACTCAATTATCAGCTTGAGGATTTCGTCCTTATGCTATTCACTTTCTGCTATCTCCTTGGTCTGAGGGTCCTCTATAGAAGGCAGTTTGAGCTACTTCCTCAATGTTGTAATATCTGCATTTTTCTTTTTGATAATATTTTCTACAACTTTAACATCAATAGGGTCATATCCAATTTTAATCACTAAGTCTCTAATGACTTTACCTTGTTATCCCTTGCTAAAGATGATATCTTTTCAATCTTCAATTGTGAATGCACATTTGATATAGCAGTTTTGGGTTTTGACAATGCCATAGCAGTATTGGTCATGGTAGAGAAAATCATTTCACCAAACTACCTATGCATGTCCATTTGATCAATTGGGTGTATCTAATTAGCATCAAAAGAAAATACAATCTTCTTGTAATCAGAAGAAGCCTTGGGAAAAGGAACTTGGGCATATAGAGGAGCTATTTGCATTCTACCCTTTTTGCTGTCAAAAGTTGTCAATAACCTGTGCTGTGAAGTAGAAGTCTGCTTCCAAAACTGTGCATAAACATTTTCCTTTAAAGATTCATTCTTCTGCTTAATTTCAAGGAAATTAGTGAAGATGTTTGGCTCCTCTGTTTCACTTGCTCCTGCAGATTGGGTGCTCTCTAACAAATTTTGTGAAGCTGAAAAAGAAGATGGAGTAGTGATTATAGGTTCTTTTGAACCTATAGATACATGTGAATCATCCAAATTGATGATGATAGGATACTTCTGATCCTGAGTAGTAGTAGTGCCATTGGATTTTCCTGTAATATAGAAGAATCGACAGATGGCTTATCTTTCTTCTTAGGAGCCATGATAACAAAACTTTAAAGTAAGATAATAGAAAAAGAAGTAGAGATACCTTCAGATGACATGTATTGTTTGTAGGCTCGACAGTGGCATAAATTGTAAAAACAGGAACAATTAAACAATGAAAGAGAAGTTTAGGAAAAGGGCGTAATGAAGGTGAGGGGATTATTTATAATCGGATTAGCTTACCGTTATGGGAAAGCCATTACTAATCGGGAAAATGGTCATTTAATGCATAGGGAGATAAAAAAATGGGAGGAAATGGATGGTGGCAACCGATCAGTAGCAACAGACAGGGACATGTGGTGTGCAGCGGTTGGAGGCAGAAGGCACGGGAAGATAACCGTTGGTGCGGTATAGGGAGGCACGGGAAACCAGAAAGTGGATTTTGGAGGGGGGGTGGTAGTAAGTGGTAATGCGTGAGGGGGGTGTGAAGTGTGGAGCTAGTGACACGTAGCAGGGGGTCCAGTGCGAATAAAAATTCTTTTCGCACCCCCCCTGTCGTTATCACATATCATGGCAAGGGGTTGCGAAGTGGCTTCCCCACCGTTGATCTAGGTGGGGAGGTGGATCATCGTTGCTTTTCTCCTACCCTTTATTGCTTGATGACAAATGACTTTTTTCTTTTATTGACTCTGATTTGAAAGCATAACAATATTTATTTATAAAAAATTAATCACCATTTCAAAGGTAATTAAATGCTAATTAAAAACTAATCAATTTCGGCGCCTTTGCACTAGAAGCTGTTATTTTCCTAATTAAGTTATTAATCCTAATCTAATACAACTTTTCCCAAACTTTGAGCATATTAAGCCATTAATTTATCCTATTCTATTATATCTTCTAGTGTTTGACCAAGATTAAATAGTTTGGTGAACTTATTCTCTAACTTAAAACATAAATTTAAATGATTTGATCAAGATTAAATAGTTTGATCCAAATTAGAAGAAAAGTTTGTGGCATATAAACAATATGCACACAAACCTTTATTTATTACAAATGAAATTTTTTTCTATGAAGTGGCATTTAAATAGGCACACTTATACAATTTTTTATTTTCTTTTCATGTGGTTTTATTTCACCTCTTTTTCTATTTTCTATTTTTTGATATTTACATTTTTGTCTTTATTTTTTTTCATACCCTCTTTTATAAATAAAAACTAACTTATCAAAAATAAAACATGTTACAACATTATTCCATCTAGGGACTGGTTCCTCCTGCAGGTTGCAGAGAACTTGCAGATCCATATGCCTTCTCCTCAGGCTAATGGGGTCTTTGTTGAAAAAAATACACAGTACATGTAAAATAAACTCTCCAATATTATACAATGATGAATGAATGGAAACCTCTCAATACTGAATGTAGTGCTTCAAGTATTTCTCATTGACAGGCAATGAGAAATACTCCCCCTCCAAATTCTGCACAATGAAAGCATTATTTTCCTTAACCTCAGTGATGCTAAAAGGTCCCAACTAGAGGTTGCAAAACTTGACATGTTTCCCTTTATCTTCTCTTCTAGCATCCCATCTTAGTACCAAATCACCTTCCCTGAAATCTCTTTCCCTAGCTTTCCTATCAAAAAAGCTTTTCATTTTACTCTGATATTTCTTAAGCTTGTGCTGGACTTCATCTCTATCCTCATTTAGTTCTATGATCTGATTTATTCTTCAAGAGAAGTCATCAGGCTCTTCATTTGACTCTTAAAAAAATTCATGACAAGAAAAGCTAAATGTGTGGGAAATATAGCTTCTTCACAATAAACGAGCTGAAAAGGGGATTTACCTATTGATATTTTAGGTGAAATCATGTTGGCCCAAAGTGCGTGAATGAGATGACTGTCATAACTACTTTTATGATCCTCCAATGTTTTATTTATAACTTTAACCATACTTTTATTTTAGGACTCTATGAGTCCATTTCCCTATGGATAGTATGGAGTAGAATGATGCAACAAGATATGATATTTCTTACAGGACTCAATCATCTTAGTACTGTTGAATGTGCAGGTTTTAATCTCGTACATAAATTACCTGCATATGAATTCTAAAACATAGAAAATAAACAATGCGAGAGAATAACACATGAAACACATATACACAAAGATTTTCCATTGGATCCCAAAACCAGGACTACTAGCTTGATTTTCATTATGTTCCTTTCAATGTTACAATACATATTTATACATGCCGAAGCATCCAATACCATGGACCGAAAACCATCGCGTCCAA